>NDGN011548331.1:0-34841 GCA_002564285.1 Tympanoctomys barrerae | reverse complement strand
GCATGCAGCAGCCGAATCTGCCCGTGGAACTGGAAGTCCTGCTCCCCAACCTTCTCTTTGTCATGCTTTCTACAGCTACGTTCATGCGAGCTACATAAGTTTTCTTTCTTTTTTTTTTTTGTTAACTTTCTTATTTAATATTACAATAAAATTAGTAAAATTTCCCAAGTGTGTAAAATTTTGTAGGCTGCTTCTGAATGGCTGTAGAATATCCCTTCAGATCACGATAAGCTGATTTACTTTCCTGTGTCACCCTTTCGTTGGGTTTCTTGCCGCACGATTACTGAATGGGCACTCACTTTGTCCTCTGCGCTCTTTGGGGGAAACAAGAGTGTTTCGATTTATTGTTTCAGAACTGAAGGTGGGAGGTGATGAACTTACGACGTGTGTGACCACGCGGCAGGTCAGAGGCAGAATGCAGGCGCGTGCAGGCAGCTTCACCCCAACCAGCGGCTGGTCTCCTTCTCCTTCTCCTCCTCTTGATAACAAGGAAGTGTGGACTCCCAGCCTCGAGCCCCAGGACCCGCCTCGCCCGTGGGACACCTCGCTCTTTCCACACGGATTCTACCAGCTGCGCCTCGGGCAGCACGGCCCAGGCTACTGGGTGACCCAGGACTTGGTTTATTTGCACTGACTTTTCTTCTAATGAAAAGCAGCATGTGGGAAATCCTCTGATTTGAGCTTCAGAATATCTCTAAAGACCCGAGACTGATAAACACACAAACACATACAATCATTGTGTTTTCTCCAAACAAACTTTTCTCAACACTTCACCTGTTTCTCCTGCTCTCGGGTGATTATCAGTGTACCGTGACTGTAAAATCTCTTCGCTTTTTGTCTAGCATCTCAATACATCAAGGTGGCAGAGAAAACAAATATAAAATATCCCCAGTCACATCTTCTCACTCCTAAACCCTTCCTGTAAGGTCTATTTTCCATAAACACTATTTAGTCCTATTATTGGTTGCTTTGTCACTATTAGCATCCATAATGCAGTATACTGTCTCTTTGCTTAACACGCTAGTGCCAAAAAACGATGTCAGACACTCTTTAATGTCACCCTGGGTGTCCTGGGCACTAGGGACAGGGGGAATGTCTTACATCCTGGGCAGTAGCTTGCTATTTAATTTTCGTCCCACAATCCACCCTTTGTTCAAGGTACTTGAGGCAGCAGGGTGCTGCCTGTCTTTATTCTTGTGAAAAAAATGGGCGCCTTCACCTTCTCTCGGACATTGCATCAGATGACAAACTCCTCTCGGAAGCAGAGGCTGGCATGCTGCACGCAGCGGGTCTCAGAAGAACACACTGAGTGCGGGCGCTCCATTTTCACTGAGAATAGCTGCTCATTTGCTGTGGAGAAGAGAGGCCTCGGGGTTAGCAGGGACCGAACTGCTCAGCCTTTAATGTTTTTTGCAAAATTATCTTGTTGACAAGTGCAGCATTATAAATTTGAATCCATTAGCTAAAAGGATCCATAAATATTTGAATAATGGCCTTTTTAGAGTTTTACCAGTCTATCAAACTTGTCACATGTCCACTTTTTCCATTTTTCCTACTGCTGAAAAGAAAAGGGCTGAACTAAATCTTGTACATGGTTTCTAGACACGAGTACTTTATCTCTGCCTTCAAAATGGAAATGCTTTGCTGAGCAGAAGTGGCTTCACAAAACCCCACTTGTTTCTGGGAGTGGTGACGGAGGGTGACCATCCACTCGTATTTGTCCTGCCCTCTTTTCTAGTGGCATCAGACACCAGGACCCTGCTTCCCAACCGCCCATCCAGGAGCACAAGGAAATGGGTTTTGGCCAGTGAAACATGAACCTATATGACGTGAGTCATGCCCAGGAGAGGCTTTGTGGAGCCCGTATGTCTTCCCGGGTGTCTCTTTTTCTTTCCCGTTTTCTTATTAGATACTGGGAACTCTGAGGTAGTGAACGATGGGGTCACAAGCTAGAAGAATTTTGGGGTCTTGTACTACTTCCTGGAGTGAAGCAGCCCTTGTGCTAGTCACACACACCAGCAATGGTTTGCTGCGTGCTTGCTGTGTTTCTAGAAATTGTGCTTTCAGCGAGTGAAGCCAGGAGAGTTTGAAATTGACAGCCGCAGCCACTAATAACCTGAGCCAATGCGGCGACCCATTGCGAGTTAAACCAGTAGCAGAATATTTTTTCTTTCTCATTCTCAGGAACTCCAGATTTCTTTGGAATTGTTCATCAAACAAAGTCTCCTAACTTCTGAAGCAGTGACCGCTAATTGTGTTTCCAAAAGGCGGCACATGGCACGGCTCTGTGAGGACTCTCTCAGAGACTGCAGACACCTTGGTAAAAGGCAAGAGCACCGAGCAGACGGGGATGTTGTCCATCATTCTGCTACTTGCTGGTCCGACTCCTCAGGAACCTGGTACGGCCCTGGAGCTATCATTACACACCACAGCACTCTGAATCTTGATCCGGGTTGTGCCTCAAACTGTCCTGTTGGTGGTACTAATGGGAAATTGCCAGGTCCACTTCACCCACATTCCCAGGTTCTCTTGTGTATACCAATATGTTACGCATCTTACTACAGAGCCCCATCCCACAGCGTGTCCCAAGCCACAGCCATCTTCGGGAAGCAGCAGTTTAGCAATGGCCTCGCTGCCTGTGCCACTGAGCCCATGCATAACATCCATGGCGCTGTTGCTATGTACCACGAACCACGCTAGATGCTCCATCAACATTACTCCTGTTAATCCTTACAGCCACCCTATAGGATTTACATAATTATCTCCAGGAAACTGAGCCTGAGAGAGGTTAATCGAGTTGCCAAAAATTACAAAGCTGCTGAGTGATGGAGGATGAATTTAAACGCGGGTCTGCCTGGTTCCAAAGCCATGTGCTATGGGAGTATCACATTAGGGACACCCACATGAAAAATTGATTTTATAACCCAGGGATTCTCAACTGTGGGCTTTGGCATTTGAAGCCAGATAACCCTTTGTTTGTGCGCTGCAGTGTGGGGAGCAGCGGACCTCGCTCTACCCACCGGGCGCCAGTAACGTTTTCCCTCCCTGGTGTGATGAACAAAAATGTCTCCAGCCTTTGCTAAATGTGTCTGTGAGACAGTAGTGCCCTTAGTTGAGAGCCAAAATTATAGCCTAGAGATAAATTCGCTTCCCCTCAGGAACTGATGCAGTCCCTCCTCTCTGAAGTAAGTGATCGCAACTCCATTTTCACTGTGGCTGCCAAGAAGCTCGTAAAGAAATTTAAGTTTCAACGATAGCAAACAGACATTCCCCAAATCCTGAACAATTCCATTTATCAGTTTCTAATTCATGATCTATGCTGCCTTTATGTCTTGCCTCCTTTATTTCCCCACTTACATTTTCCTCACCCTAGTGTTTCCCCCTCTATTCAAAGTTGTTTGAATTATTTCACAGAAGACACTATTGATATAAATACAAAAATATTTTATACAGATGTAGAAACTAACTTAATTATTTAATCAAAGCAAAATCTTTCTAGAAATGACGAATGCTCTTGTTTCTTTTAAATCTTCTCAACAATTCTGTCTGATAGTTTTAAAATCAATGCTGGATTAAGAAATTGAACTTTATTACAATTTTCTGAGTCCCAGAAATATATTTTAAAATAGGTTTAAGAGCAGTAACATGCCAGAGGGAATAAAACAAAAGCCTAAGAGAGCTTTAGAAATATCTTTGTTTGTTTGGGATCTGATTTTTACATTTCTCATTGCATGTAGAGGAAACTATCATCCTGTTAAAGTAGTTTTATTATACATTTCTAAGGAGAAAGCCTTCCGCTACAATGGACACCTCTGAAGATGCCGTGCCGAGTTCTCCCCTCACGCTCCGCAATGATGCACCAGGGTGGGGCGAGCCAGGAGAGAGGCTCTGCTTTAAGAGATCTACCACATGCTTTCACAAATGCGTTTTCCAGCCTGTCAATTACCAGGGAGATAAAAATTGGGTCCGGAACAAAGGGTGACTCAGAGGCTCATTTGGAAATTTGGGATTTCTGGTTCTGATTTGACAGATTTGGAAGAAGAGGCAAAACATTTCCTGCAAATGCCATCACTGCGATGGATTCTCACTCTCTCCTTCTCCCATCAAACAAAAATCTATATTGTGCCTTGAGCTGAGCCCCAGAGAAATTATCAATATTCACACATCTGGCACAAATCTGTTGGAAGGAAAAAAAAAACATTATGCCATCTGTATTTCTTCAATCGTTTTATAGCACAGCTCCGGTCTCTTGCAGTCATTTTGTCACCCAGTCTTGTAAATATGAAGTTATATTACTTCTTGGCTTACTTGAGGACACTGTTCTTCACGAGGGGAGGATGAGGAGGTGATATCACTGCCAGAAAAAAAAAAAAGCTGGCCTTTCCCAATCCCCCACCTTCCCTAGAGTGTGGAGGAGCCAAATTTCATCAAGTTTGGCACAGTTGTAGGAATTAACATGACTGAAATGTATGCCAGATTTCAAAACAATTTCTAACAGTTTCTGTGAGACCGTGTAAGCAATGGAAAATTGACATGTTGTGTTGTGCCCGAGTCAGCCAACTGCTGTCACTGCATAATTAGATTTTCCTGCATGAGAGGAAAAGAGTTTCCTTTAAAAAAATTATGAAATAAAGCAGAAGCTAATATAAAGTCTAAGTGGGCCTTTGATTCGTGGAAAGGTGGCCTTCTGCTGAAGAATAACTTTGGACACACGGTGAAAAGAAAGTGCCAACATGAACACACACACACACACACACACACACACACACACACACACACACACTGGCCTTGGGAGAGGCCAGTGACTTGGGCTTCCTGCATTTCATGCCCATGAAATGCTCTTTGTAGAGAAAGGAGAGTGCATAGCACATTGCAAATGGAAGCAGGCCCAGTCGGGTGCCCAAGGAATGGCTGGAACCCAGGTAGGATAACAGATCTGAAGCAAATAAATGGGTGGGGCTTTCCTTGTGTGGAGGTTGGGGGGAGGTGCAGGGAGGTAGCACGGTGTGGAAGGCAAGGAAGTGTCTAAATTCCATGTCAGATCCTTAGTAGGAAAGGAGGGAGGGTTCCCTTCCCTTTTGTCTTCCTAGCAGGGAGGAGATTGGGTGTTCTCAGAGCCACCTTTGCTCTTGAGATGAGCTCTGTCCCGCAAGAGTGGGGGCATCCTAATGCCAACACAGCAGTAAGATAGAGCCACAGCCCTGTTTCTTTTGAGCCACCCTACTGATCCCCAGTGCTCCTTGAAAGAGAGGTCTGTCACTGCTTTGTCTAAACCATTATATTTTTAAATCTCATATAACAACAGCAGTTGTTTTGGTATCCTAACCCATACTGCACACTTGGAAATGAACGTCAGAGTTTATGACAGCTAGACCTTCAGTGACAGGGGAGGGGTCTCACCCAGGGCACATCATCTGTTTCCTAATCCTGCTCTGGGGGTAGATGCTTTTGCTCAAGTGATCTTATCTCTCTGAAAGACAAAATAGGACTCAAAATATTCATTCCTTCATTCATTCTTTCACTCACAATGAGGTGATCACAGTTTCGATCCCTACTTGACAAAGAAGAAACTGTGGCTTATAGGGATGAGGAAACTGGCCTCAAATTCTATAGCTAATAATTTCAGGGGGGTTGGTTGTTTTTTCTTTTTGTATTTTAGGGAAGAGTCTACAGGGTGTTGAGGATCCCACTACTAGATTGGACTCATAGTGATCCGCCTGCTTATAGCCTCCCAAGTGCTGGGATTATAGGCACATGCCACCATGCCCAGTCTCAAATGCTGTCTCAATGTGCCCAGGGGTGGGGCCAGCATGTCAGGCTCAGGGATCAAACCCCTGGCCCCTGTTCAGGTTTTTTTTTTTAAATGAAACAAAAGTATTAGCCTACAGGAAAATATTCAACAAAGATTTGCTAAATAACTAAATCAGCCACTGAACCATTAAGATATAGCAACAGAGCTAAGACTAGAACTCAAGTATACTGATTTTGAAGACGTGATTTTAAATTCTATCTTCTCCTGGATCCTTGATTATATCTTAAATTAAGCTCACCTGACTTAAAGTTGTGTTCGCAGTTTATGTGTAATTGTAAGAATGATAATAATTCAAATGCTGCCGATGAGGCTTGTTTTAATTTGCACGAAAATTGTTTTCTATGGCCAATAACAGAAATGTCTAATTCAAAGTGACTTAGTTTTTAATGGAGCTCTCTTGGCTAATATGACTAAGAATTCCACAGGCAGATCTCATCTGGTCCTGGGACTGAGGCGAAGTCCCCAGAGCCCAATCCCTGCCCTCTCCCAGCGGACAGTCTAAGTTGGCCTCCCTCCTGGGTTCCACACAACATCCTTGTGGCTGCCAGCCACCTAAGCCAACATCTCACCCTGCTTCAGTCCAATGGGAAGAAGCCCTTCACTCCCGCCATTGATGGCTTTCCGGGCCTGTTTGTCCACTAATAACCATGTCTGGGAGGTTTGGGGTTAAGAGCTGTGGATTTTCAGAGACTGATCTGAGTGTGACTCCAAAGTGAACAGCAATGGGTATCGGCTAAGCAACAGTAAGCGGCTCACCCTAAGACTCTTCACATACTCAGAGCTGGCCTGCCATTGCACTCATATTTGTAGTTCCTGCCCCCAACCTTATCCTAAACCATTGCTATTACTCGATGCAATCTTTTGTAGATTTTTAATTCTAGACAAGATATGTGCACATAGACACACACACACACACACACACACACACACACGCATGCACGTGCACACACACCATCTTCCTTTGTCTCGTGGTGTTTTAATTTCCCCAATGAGTACTCACCTTCGGGCTGCAGGGCGGCCACAGGAAGTGCTGCTCCACAAGGCTGCAGTTGTCCACCGGCCTCTCCGGCCCAAATCTACCAAAACAGTGACTGCGTCACCTCCGCTGCCACTTCACCTTTGTAAGCCTTGATGTCTGCATCCAATGGAGACCACAAACATCCCCACCTCACCAAGCTGTTGTGATGGTAAAGCAAAAAATGTGTAGAACATGCAACCCCAGGGCCTGAGTTCGCTGTGTGTGTTCCTTATTCTGGGTGGCAGGTCATGGAGCCCCGAGTCTGCCTTCCTCCTTTCTCTGAACTTCACTGAATTTCCATTGTATTTAAATTTATTTTATTTTATTTTACTGAGAAGCAAATATCAATGAGATACTTTTCAAGCTAATTAGTAGGACAGTTTCCATCATTAATACACTGCACACTGTTATCTTCTCAGCGGTCATCCACAGCACAAGAAGCAGCCAGGACATCCCGTCCAAACACTACTACTACAAATCCTTCCTCTCACTGAACCAAGCAAAAGCAGCCATACATCTATCCTAACTATTCTGCATATACAAATACAAAATGTTCCTTCTTCTGTATCCCCTCTCTCCAGTTCAGTCCTGTCAGAGATGGGTATTCATTTGGTATCTAAATATTATAGGTACTTGAATTAATACAGTGCTTAGGGCTGGCCAAATAGCTCAGCGGATTAAAGTGCCTGCAAGCAGGCACAAGGGCCAGGGTTTTGATTCCCAGGCCTGCCATGCCAGCCCTGCCACTGGGGTGAGCTGCTAGGGCAATTGAGACTGGGCATGGTGGTGCACACCTGTAATCCCAGCTCATCGGAGGCTGTAAACAGGCGGATCACTACGAGTCCAGTCTAGTAGTGAGACCCTGAACACCCTGTAGACCTTGCCCTAAAATACAAAAAATAAACAAACAAATAAAAATAATGATAAAAATACAGTGCTTATTGGCTCTGTGGCACACATGCTCTGTACCCCCTTCCCATAAGGGGGTGCCCAATCTGGAGTCAGCCCAGGTTCCAATTCCCATTCCAGCTTGGAGACCATGGGTGGTTTATTTAATTCAGATGAACTTCAGCTTTGTCCTCTGCAAAATAGGTGTGATAACAAACCATAGATGACAACATATTATGCACCCCATTAGGATGGTTCCAGACCCAGCAGATAACTAATAAATGGAAGACCGTACAGGTGGTTTAGTTGCTTCAATTTGCCACCTTAATCCTCCTACGAAATGGTCACACAATGACTTTCAGGGTCATGGGATGGTCATGACCCAGTCCCTACTCTTCTGTTTGATTGGAAGAACCCCCAGATGTATTTGCCAACATACCATTAAACTACATGGTCAGAGCAGAGCAGAAAACACACTCAGATTCTTCACCAAGATGATTTCACCATCCAAGTTCAGAACAATGATAATCACAGGGAACAGAGAACAGCCACGTTCCAAACGTGAACTGAAAGCACACTGGACACTAATTTTATTATGCTCGCATTTCGTGTTCCAATCATTCTAAGTAATACATCAACCTCAATACCTAGAGGCTTAACACAGCAACAGCATAGTTGTTTCACACTTCAGTGAATTTCCCGAGTTTCTTTGGTGTTTTTCCTGGGGCTCATTGACACAGCTGCACGGGGCGCCCAGGCAGGGTTCTCTATCGGTCAGCCTGCCCTGCTGCTCGACCTCTCCTGGCTGCTAGATGGCGGCTGGAGCGCGCTGATCCTCCTGCACATGGAAACTCATGTCAAGCAAATCGGTTTGCTTGCAACTTGGTTGTCAAGGGCAAATTCCATTTGAGAAGCACCAATGGGCTATCAATTAGAAAGCCTAGACTTACAGGGCCCAACACAACAGTGGTGTGCCGCTGGCCCAAGGAAGCCACACAGCCACACCCAGGGACAGTGTGTTCCGGCACATGGACTTGTCTCTGAACAGGAAGTGAGGCAAAGAATGGGCAGTTGCTTTAAGGCAGAGGGTTAAACAAGATAGTCCAACAGGTGACAGAGTTAAGACTCAAATGCAGATCTGAATGTCCCTGTAATCCTTTCGGTATAAGGCAGTGTGTCAGAGGAGACTGGGAAGGGAAGTAATTTTTCACAATCTCTTAGATTTGTGCTCCTTCTACTCATTCACTTTCTTTCTTTCTTTCTTTCTTTCTTTCTTTCTTTCTCTCTCTCTCTCTCTCTTTTTTTCAATCCTCCTGCCTCAGCCTCCCAAGCAAGTTCTGGGACCACGGGCATTAAGCTAACCTGGGTGCACCATTGCATCCAGGTTAGTTTTTATTTATAATTTAGAAGCAAGGTCTTTTATTTTTTCTTTAGTGCTAAGTTTGAATCCAGGACCTTCTTACTGACCCACTTACCCAGCTGTTTTCTTTAAATCTTGAGAAGGGGTTTGCTAAGTCCCTCACTAACTTGCCCAGGCTGGAAAGGAACTTGAGCTCTTCCTACCTCAGCCTTCCACATGCTAGAATTAGAGGCATGCACCTCTACACTAGGTGCACACTCAGTGTGGGAAGAAAGGGGGAGAGAGAAAAAGAGAGAGTAAATGAGGTGCTGAGACATGAGGATCCCAAATTCCAACACAGCCAAGTGACTCAGCAGCTTAGCAAGACCCTGTTTCAAAATAATAATTAAAAAAAAAAAAAAAAAGAAGAAGAACAGGGGAGTATGTGGGTCAGTACAAAGGCTCTAGGTTCATCCTCGGTCCTGTGGAAATAACTAAAGAGCATTAAGCTTTAGGGAAAGTGATCACCTGACTACCTGACCGGGCTTTTCCTGTTTATCAGGCTCTGCCCTGGTGATACAAAGGCCTTAGGGCGCAGGGCCTGAATGTGCACAGGGAAGCGGGAGGGGGCTTGCCAGCAGGGAGAGTGGGGCTGGTCTGGGCATCGGTGCCTGGGCGGCTCTGGATGCACGGGTGCGCTTCCTCGTAGCAGGTGTGCTCCTGTCATGTAGCAGGCAGTGTCCTTGTAGGTGAAGAAGCCTGCGGGGGGAGGCCCAAGGCAGGAGCACGGGCAGGAAGGCAGCCACGGAAGCTCTGTTTAAATGTTTAGGAAATGTGAAATCCCCAAGATGAAAAGGAGCCCAGCGTGGGAGGGGGAGACAGACACAGGCCCACGGGGCTGGAGAGAGGACATAAGAAGAAAGGAAGGGGCAGAGCCGAGCCGTGGCACCCCGGAGGCCGTGGACGGGCATTTGGATTTTCCTTTAGCTGAACTGGGAGGAAGTTAGAGTGGCTGAGCCAAAGACTAACACTGTTTACCCATGACCTGGGTGACGCCTGGGAAACTGCTATCAAGAACATAGATTGCAGAAGAGGCGAAGGACAACCAGGCTCAGCTAGGTTTCTAGGAAGGTATCCTGTGATGTGCTTTGGGGAAAGGGTGTCTAAGATTCCTGACAAATATCTTCTGGGAGGGCCGGACAAATAGCTTAGCGGATTAAAGTACCTGCAAGCAGGCACAAGGGCTGGGGGTTCCATCCCTGGACCTGCCGTGCCAGCTCCACCCCGGGGCGGCTGAGAGGGCAACTGAGACTGGGTGTGATGGTGGGCCTATAATCCCAGCTCTTGGGAGGCTGTAAACAGGTGGATCACTATGAGTCCGGTCTAGTAGTGAGACTCTGAACACCCTGTAGACTTTTCCCTAAAGTACAAAAGAAAACAAAACAAAAACCAAACCAAACCAAACAAAATCCCACAAATATCTCTTCTGGGATGGAAGTTGGTAAGAACAGAAAGCCAGGAACAGGATGAGGACATCAGCCAAGGCCACTCCCTGGGGCCACAGGTAACAAGCAAAGAGCGAGGCGACTTAATTCTGAAACTGAATGTCTTTGTTTTACCTGGTTTTTGAACAGCAGGAATAGAGCTCTTGGTGACGCCTGTCAAGCTCACACAGGTGAAAGGCCAAAGAGCATTAGCCAAGTGCAAAGGAAGAGGTAGGGACTCAGAAACACATCCATTCTGGTTGGTGGGAGAGCATTCTGTCCCGTTTTCCCAGTTGGCGCCCTGATTAGAGGGTGGGCGTCCACCTGTAAGCCCCACGGTGGTCAGCTCTAATCTGGAGACAGGAAGAGATGCGCATCACCTGGGCTGCCTTCCACCATCCATTAGGCACTCTGTGGAGGACACAATGCAATCGTCAGAGCAACGGTAATGCTTCTCGGGGAAACTGAAATGCATTAGCCTCTCCCTAATTGAAGTCCCAATCCCCGAGCTCCCCAACTCTGTAGTCAGCCCCTCTCTAACTCGCAAAGCCTAAAATCGCCCTTAGGCAGGAGAGGAACAAACCCCCAACCTTTCACATATGCTTGTGAGCTTCGAAACGTGTCAGTCAAACCCCACCATTCAGCAGGCAACCTAACGTTGCAAGGCAGAAGACCCACATCCCATCTTGTCTAATAAATTACATTCAGAGACTTAGTTCCCTGTTGTCTGCATATTTCCTTGCATAAAACTCCCCAAACAATAAATCATCTTTCTGTCTTACCCATCATGTATGGGCTCATTACTTCACACATCATAATTATAATCAACGAACAAAACTCAAGAAAGAAAATCTGAACAATGAAATGCTACTTTTTTCCCCCTCAACATCAGTGCAACTTTGTATGATCAAAGCTTGTAATAATATAGATGGGTGATTTTGGATGATTTCAATGTAGCTCTTTTACATTATTCAGAAATTCTTAACAGGTCCAATACCTAAGGAAAAAAAAAAAAGCTCTTTTTGCCTTTAAGACGTCTAAGTCTGATTTTTTAAGTGAATAGATAACCTTAATACCTAAATTGAAAAATGAGAAGAATATCCGTGGGGAAAAAGGAGCTTATCTCTGCCTCCCTTAAGTTCGTCAAATGTTGTCACATATTTCTCTAACATTTTTGACTTGGTTAAGTGCAAATTTAGGTGAACACGCTCTTTTTCCCAGGGTTCACGGCAACAGAAAGGTAATATGCATTTTCTTTTAATGACTGCTGTTCTACATTTTGAGAAATCATAGGCAAATGGCACTTCCTTAAAGGAAGGAAGCGGGACAAAATGACCTCTGACTTCCATTATTTTGTGAGTTTTTTATCACCAAAGCTTTAAACAAACATTTTAAACTCTTGCTTAGATATATTTTGTGCAGGTGAAAACATAAACTCCTCGTTATTGGAATGTAAGTAGCAGGGCAAAGTACATGTAGCTACAGAAATAACCTGAAGTGAGTAATTAAACAAATGGGTGAAAGATTTAAAAAGAAAACTCCACCTTCCATTTCACCAATTTTTATATCACTTTGGAAATCAACAAGCGATAACTCACAAGATGGGTGAAACATCACCCTAAATAATCCCAATTTTTAAAAAAATGCATTTTGGGCAGCATTATCTACTGCATTTATAGTAGGCCAATGATATGAGGCCTAGCCAAGCTGGCTTTTTTCAAGACTATCATTATTATTTTTTTATTTATTACACTTCATCTGTACTTGTATGCAGATCCTCCTCTGAGAATCTTCATGACTGTCTAATCCCCTAAGCAAAGTTAATCATCTCCTCTTCTGAGTCTCTACCCTTCTTTGAGCCTTCAAGAAATTTGATTACAACTACTTGCCCTGACATCTCCCTGCATCCTGCATCCCTGTCGGCTCCCTCACTGGTCTTTCTCACTCTGAAGTGTTACTTCTGTGAGTCTGCCCCAGTCTGGCATATCTCTTTGCACATGTCCCTGAGAGGTGAATCTCTCCTTGAAAGTCTATTGGTAAAGACTTTATCTGGTTCTAAAAACTAATAAAGCATTTTGCTTGGTCTTTGCACTTTAAAGGCTCAATTGGATTACTAGATCACAATTTCACGAGCATAAAAGTGCTAAAGTAGGCCACAGTCATCAATGGCTTTAATATCACAAAAATAGACACAAGCCGGTATGATGGGAATCATGATGGATGTACCAATAGAATCTCTAAAATAGTCCCTTCCCCCAAAAGGAAAACAGGGGGAAAAAATGATTAAGCCTTTTCATCTAGTAATCAGCTTACAGGAAGTACAGGGGACAAAGGAGCATATCACTGGACACAATGATGATATTAGTAAAAGCCACATTGCGACAAACCCTACAGTGCAGACCACAGGATAAATGAACAAATGGATTTTCCAGAAGGGACCAAGAGACATCTAGAGATTGAAGGAGAGCTAAAAGAATATCAACCAATTGCAGTACCTGCATTATACCACAAGCCAGACTCAAGGAGTAAAGAAATTGTAAAATTGACCCTAACTAGAAGTCTGAAAATACTTTAGTTTGGTTTGCATGGAACTTAAACCTTTCTGAAATAATTTGGCGACATTCAAAACATAAGATTTCACACACACAAAGAAATAAAAACAAAATCAAAAAACTATATTGCTGAGATTTTTTAAAATATTAAGGGGCCGGCAAGACAGGTCAGCAGTCTAAAGCACCTGCTTTGGCAAGTTCAGGGACAAGGTTCTATCCCTAGTCCTGCATGGTGCTAGCCCCAGCCCTGGCCACCAAGACCCAGCATGGTGGTGTACGCCTATAATCCCAGCACTGAGGAAGCTGAAAACAGGAGAATCACTATGAGTCTGAGCTTCCTAGTGAGACCCTGCACCAAATACATAAATGAAAGAAAAATAATAATAAAAATTAAGAAAATAGGCAGTGCTGGTCCATGCCACCACATCATCCTTAGGACTCTGGAAGTAGGGGCTGCGGGGACAGCTAGGTGGTCTAAGTGCCTGCCTAGCAAGTGCATGGTCCGGAGTTGGATCCCTGAACCACGCGTTGTGCTGGCCCCGGAACCTTGGGCACCGCCCCTACATCGGGCGTGGTGGCGCTCTTCTGTAATCCCAGTGCTGGGGAGGCTGAGATGGGAGGATTGCTGTGAGTCTGATTTGAGTAGCAAGACCCCTATCAGATAATAAATAAATAAACAAACAAATATTAAAAAAAAAGAAGAAGTCTGGGAGCAAAGCAGAAGCATGCTGAAAGCAACATTTCGGGGCGTGGCACGGAGACTGCACTTTTGAGAAAAGTTGCTAGAACCTGCAAGGCTTTAAAAATCTGAGATAATGAGCCTCTGGACAACTTAAAAGGAGAGAAAGCGGAAAAAGAGAAGATGCTGGAGAAGCCAAGTGGCAGTAGAACTTGGTGACAAGGAGACCGAAGGACTGAAGGGAGGAATGGATGATAATTGTGCCCAGCTACTGACTGGAAGAACAAGGGGTTAACATGGACCTGTGCCCTACTGCAATTATTAAAAATTAGGGAAAACATTAGTTTTGTGTTGAGATTTTTTTGGAAGATGATTATGTAAGACATGAAAATAGAAACCACAGTAGAGTGGCCATACTGATGCTTTCGTAGACACCTAGAAATGTGGCAGGAAACAGACTTTGTGTCAGAGGTAAGAAACGTGGATACTGGGAAGGCGTGGGGTTCTCTCCTGACTCCTTCAAAAGATCCAAGAGAGAGTCATCTCTCCACTGTCAGACATGACAGTGAGGCCAGAGGAAAGAAGGAGAGGGCATCTGGACAGGGCCCTGGCCAGGGAAGGAATAAAGAAAGCAAAGGCTGATATCTGATGGACATCAATGCAGTGAGCCACATGAACGGCCCACGTCTCCCAAATCCACGGCAAGGGCCGATCCACACTCCCACGGGTGACGTGTGCGCTTACTGGCTAGGTTCTGCACAACCCTGCAAAATGCAAGCTCCGTGAAAGCAAGAATGTGTTTCTTTTGTTTACTGAAATACCTGCAAGTCTGAGAACAGTTCCTGAAGCATGGTGGATTCTCAGTCGGGATTATTTGGAAGCGCTCCTCAGCACGTGGTTCGGGAGCTTGAAACCCACGGGGCAATCACAGCACAGTACGACCAGAGCAAGGAGCTCGCGAGGCTGGGGGAGCACAGAGACACAGAAAGGGCGCTCCCCCCCCCAAGGAGAAGCGGTTGTCAGCTGTGAATGTCGGCCTTTGTGATGCAAAGACAGAGATGAGCATTGCTTCTCTCTGCGTATTATTAATTAGCTGGTATGGAAAGACAAACACCCTAAGCCGCAGAGACAACAAAATCTCTCCAAGTTTTACTTCTAGCTCCAGCAAACACATCCCTTATGCAGAGAAAGATTCTGGGTGTGATATTCTCACTAAATTAACTCCAACCTGCTGCCATTTAAAGGGAGGTGGGGAGATGCAAGAAGGAATGAGATGAGGGTGTCTATGGTGTTTGTGTGGTGTACAAAATCCATGGAGCCCTGCTAGAATTAATTTAAGGCCCTGGGAGAGAGAGAGAGAGAGAGAGAGAGAGAGAGAGAGAGAGAGAGTGTGTGTGTGTGTTCTATTTGAGTAAATTTCCCCCCTCACAAAGGAAGTCAGTGGACAGCTACACATGGAGGCGCATGGGGGTCCGAGCCCAGCCCTGACCTCTCCTGGGTCACCTGCACCTCAGGGGCAATGCCACCACCCTGCTTATGAAGATGCTTCCCTTGCAAAACAGCAAGCACTTGTCAGATACAGATGGTGATGCTGACTTCTCAATAGGGGGAAAAAAGACCTAAATTAGACTTCTATAAAAAGAATATTGCATATTTATTTCCACAATAACACTGAGGAAAAACGTTAGTCAAGAAGCAAGCAATTGGGTGAATAAATAAGCTTGTCTTTGTTCTCATCAATTAAGTTATTACATCAGTTGGAAAACCAGTGAATTATAATACAGATGTTTAATGAAACACTGCTGAGCCTATAAGTCAAACTCCTATTTTGTGGTGTGATTTTGGCTGCATAGTTTTGTGTGTGTTAAACCGTATTTATTAGCTGATACCCATTATTATTTTGAGCAAGGTATAATTCAGTTGTCAGGCCCCATCGTAGGCAAGGAGATTTAATCAGTAAGAGCCGCTTTGCTAGCGAGTATAAAACAATGTGGATTTCATGAAGCAATCATGCCAGTGTGAAAAAATGGGATTAATTAGTATTGTACAAGAACAGGCAGCATGCTCATTAAAACCTTGTGAGGTGGCTCTTGATAAACTGCCACTTGATAGGACCGCATTAATGTGACAAGGCAAAGACTTTATTTCCAAATCCTTTCTGATTGTATCTCGCTTTTAAGTTACCTGAAATGACCCACCTTGGCATGGGGAATGCAGAGATCAAAATGCATGCCAGGAGTCCCTGAGCCACCTGGCCTGCAGAGCCACGCACAGACGGGGAAGCTTCAAAGACAGTGTTTTTTGAACTCGCAGTCAAGCAAGAATCAATAACTGCAAATGAGGAGCTCCGGGGGTGGCGGGTTTGCATTCTCACTCGGCAGGTTGAGCAGAAACTAATTTGACAATTGGCAATGCACCTTAATGAAGGCCGCAGACAAACCCCATCCCCGCGTCCCTGCTTGGAACTGGATCTGGCCTGAGGAGGGTATGGGGGCTCTGGGAGCGGCAGGGATGCCTGGGAGGGGCAAGGGAAGGTGACAACCTCGGACCTGTTCTTCACTGCCTGTTCCTCTCCGTGCGCTCCCCACCTGGTTGTTGGAGTTTCCAAGGTGCTTCTGACCGTTCCCCAAATGAATAGTTATTAATTACTTTGTTTTGTCTTCACACACACACACAAAAGTGCGCATGGGCTGGGAAAAGCCTGTGAGAACAGTCAGCTTTGGTTGAGGAATATTTTCGATGTGCCCTGGACTCGTTTTTTTCTCTCTGGGTACTGATTGTATTCTTTTTCGAATGCGGCATGGCTTGGGCTCTGTCTTCACATGCCAGACCTGAGGGGGAAAGTGGGATGGGGTGGGGTGGGGTGGAGGTTACTCTCAAATTAACAACCGCAAGATCGGATTCTGAACAATTCACCAAATCCAGGTTTTCCTAAGGATCTTCTCTTACCTGTGCCGCTCCCCACTGGTGTCTTACTTTGCTGGTGGGTTAAGTCCACAGAACATACGAGGCAATCCAAGAACACCCACCAGCTATTTGCTGGGGGTGTTCCTGCAGCTAGGAAGTGCTGCTCAGAAACCTCAGTGTCCCTGCTCCCCCATTCCCAGACTATTTTATGTAAAAAAAAAAAAAAAAAAAAAATTGAAGCCGAGCTTGTTAAATCTCACCAGCATATTAAATTAATGCTTCCTACCATGAAGCGCAAGTACTCAGCTCACAATTACAGGTTGTTTGCAATTGAACTTGGGTAATTCCACTGCAATCTGCAGATGCAAGGCACTGGGCACAAGGCAGGCTACCTGAGCAAGCTAGATAGGATTAAGCACACTGCTTTATCAAGTGATGTGTTACAATATTATTAATTTAAACCCTAACATCTCATTGTTGTGATTTGGGCTGCATGATGTAATGCGATATGACAGCCATTGAATTAATAGAAAATGGAATTCATCTCTCAAAATTCCACACAAAATAAAGGCACAGAGACAGACAAAGATAAAGAGGGAAAGACAGACAGATAAACACCCTGAATACTTTTCCTGTGTTTCAGTGCGTCTGCTCCCATCCATCCACATCTAGTGCATTATGTAGCACCCGCTAGTGGGTGGTGAGGCCGCGCCATTTTATTTATTCTTCTGTAATGCAAAGTAGTGAACATGTTCCAATTTTGTTTCTCTTATTTTAGCAAGTGAATTGTGCAGAGGTAATACGCCATAAGTGGAGGTTCAGGCATTACCGTTTATGCATGACACAGTAATAGGAAATTTTCTGCCCCTCTTAGCTTGATGAGAACATTCTTTCTGCAGAGACCCTACAACTGCTTCAGGTAGTGGCCACTGACTTGATTTATAATCATGCAGTAGTGGAAGAGGTTAGCTGGGTAATTTAAACCACTAGATTTCACTAATGAACTGGGGCCAGAGAGAAGATACTTTCCATGGTAAAGGCTCCATCTCACCTTCCTTATGCCCCACATACTTTATGTCCAAATTTTTACATTATTTATATAAAAAGGGAAAAGGTGCTCACACAGGAAAATGAGTACGCAAAACACCTTCGCTGGTAGAATTTCCCCTTCGGGTTGCTGTGGGTGAGAGACCGTCTATCTGGGCAACAAGAAATGAGGTTTTCAGATTTAGCCAAACAAATGCAGGACTTAAATAATAGATAAATAACAGGTAACGCAATATTGGGGATACATCGCTGCTAAATATCATTTGTTGCTCATCTAAAATTCAAATGTAGCTGGATAGCTGAAATCCTAAACTGAAAGGAAGGTAGGATGGACACACACTAAACCTAGGGATGGCCTCGAAGGACACATCAGGCAAAAATGCTCCCCAGTACTTCAGGAAACTGACTGAACAGAGAGGGCTCTGGCATCACTGTTTCTCAGTGGAGCATTTTTATTCATTAGGTTTCTACAGGCTTTTCTGAAATAAAATATTTGTCACTTTTCCCCCACATAGATAAGGACATTCTAAATGATGTTTCCTTCCTAGTAACCTCAGAGAGACCTTTCTTCTGATATAAGAGTGAAAAAAATATGGAGTGGTCCAAATTTCTAGAACCTTCCACCATCACTACCATCAAGACTAAAGTCTCCTTGTACCTCTGTAGATTGCGGTTTCAAAAACACATGACATGTATACACCCCAAAGAACAAAACAAAAGGGCTCCAACAAATACAGGGATATACATTCTCATACCAGCACCATTTGCAATAAGACAAAGGTTGCAGAAGCAACCTCTAAGGCCATTCATGGATAAGTACATCATCAAAGTGAATCCACACTTACAATGGCAATGATGCAGCCATAACAAATGATGGTGTACCTACCAACATGTGGCACCCACAGGTGTGGACGAACCTTAAATCTATGCCAACAAAGAGAAGCCTGGCACAGAAGATCCCACGCCCAGTGATGCCACCCACATAGGTCAAGTTATAGCCATACAAAGCAAAGCGAGAGCCAGAGAGGGTGGGGATCATGGGAGAAGTGACTGCTAATGGGTGCAGGGTTTTTTTGCGGATCAGAGGCATTTTTTAGAACTTGATAGACATAGTGGTTGTACAGCGCTATCAGTGTAACAAATGCTACTGCGTCATTCATATCAAAACACTTAATTTTATGTTATGTGAATGTCACTTCAATGAAAATCAATCAATAAATGGGTCATGGGTGTCTTTTTGATCTGCTAGTACACCTTTGGATGAATTTTGAATTCTAAGCTGGATACACAAATAAACTCTCATTCTCCCTAATACTAATAATGCAAGAAGCTTTCCTACAAGGTATCAACTCAGACCTATATTCAGACCAGAAAAAAAAAATGGAAACAACTCAAAGGCCCATCAGCCCTGCAATCAATTCTTCATAAGATGAAATATTACTCAACAATGAAAAATAATGAGATACTGATACACAAGCCAACACTAGCCAATTTTGGAAACACTCTATGGAACAATCCAGCTCCATAACAGAACATGCTGTATGTTTGCATTTCTTTAAAAAAAAAAAATTGGTATAGTGTCTCACTACCCAGCTCAGACTTGTACTGTTCCTCCTGTTTCAGTTTCTCCAGTGCTGGGATTACAGGTATCCACCACCATGCCCAGTTTAGGTGGCCGGCTTGGGATACCCAGAGTTTTGGGGCCAGCACAGCATATGGCACCTGTGAATGAATCCAGGGCCTTGAGCTTGCCAGGAAGGTGCTTAGACTACAGAGCTAAGTTTGTTTTGTTTTGTTTTGTTTTAAATAAACTCAAAAACTCACAAACTAATCTATGGAGACAGAAATTAGAATAGAGATTGGCTCTGACAGGCAAACTTTCAGGAAACTCTCCAGCTTGGTGGTCATACCTTGTAGTAGTTAGAAAACATTTTCAGAAAAGGCACTTCAAAGTCTACATATCATCTTTGTGGTATAGTCTTTAGATTATCATTTAAAGCAACTCCTTTAAAATATGAAGACCATCCTCTCCCCCACCATCAAAACTAATCTACAGGCTCGATCTAACCTACATGTAGCCAGCTGTGTGGCAACCTCTGATCTAACCCTTGACTCAATATTACACACATTTGTCAAACTTTGTAGAACAGTGCATCCAAGAGCTCTGCTTTCTCTGTGTGTATTTCTCAATAAAATATACTACCATGCCTTATAGTTGACTTAATTCTCAGGTAAATGCTAATGTTATTCTGATGTCACATGCATGATATACTTACTTAGTTTTAACCAAGTCAGAGAAATCATCATGTCTCCACACTGTAAAACAAATTCAAGCCATACATTTTAAGGTCTCCATTATGATTCTTTTTTTCCTCCCTACTGTTACCCACATACATATTTCCACTCCTTTCCCACAGACAGAATTTGATTTATCAGAGCAGTATCTCAAAGCTGTGAATGCTCCAGTCCAAAGAAAACATGCTTAGATCTCTAGAGGGGCCTCGAACCATAGCCAGAGAAAAAAGCATCCACATGCTTTTGCACATAAAAAACACCAAGAGAGTGAAAAGAAATCCTATGAATTGAGAAAAAAATATCTATCTGTCCCTCAGACAAAGAGCTTTCTATCTAGAACATACAAATAATGTTTTAAAAAATCAGGCCCCCAAAATTCAAATCCAAAAATGGGCATTTGAGATGAACATACTCCCCAGATGAAGAAATACAAATAGCAAATAAATATATGAAAAACGTTTAGCATCATCAGTCATTTGAGAAATGCAAATTAAAACAACACTGAGATTCCATCTCACCCCAGAAAGAATGGTTGTCTTCAAGAAGTCAACCAATAACAAGTGCTGCAGGAACTATGGACAAAAAAAGAACCCTTCTCCACTGTTGGTGGGCATGTAGACTGGTACAACCACTGTGGAAATCAATGTGGAAATTCTTTTTAAAAAACTAGGATTTAAAGAAACAATGGTCATTTAGTCCAGCTATTCTCCTGCTGGGTATTTGTCTAGAAAAAATGAAAACATCACACTACAGTGATACATACGTAAGCATGTTTATAGCACTGCAATTTGTAATAGCCAGATCTCAGAAGCCCCCAATGCCAGTCAATCAAAGAGCTCATTAAAAAAAGATACAGCATTTTAATACAATACTACTAAGCTATAAGGAGAGATAAGCCTGAAGCTTTAATAGGTGGAAGGGTGCACCTAGAGACCATACTCGGATGTGAAATAAATCAGTCTTGCATGTGTAAACATCATATTGTCACCCAAGTGTAAGCAACTGAAAGAGTAAATAAAATCCAGAAGGCACAATGGATATTGTGAAAGGGAAAGAAACTGTTTGAAAGGAAAGAACAACTGGGATGTGGGAAAGGAGAAAAGAAGGAAGAGAAAGAAGAAAAATTAGATAGGTAGATAGATAGGTAGATAGATAGATAGATAGATAGATAGATAGATAAATAGATAGATAGATAGATAATTATCTTAGCTATCTTGTGTGTATATATTTAGCCAAGTAGATAGATAGATAGATAGATAGATAGATAAGATAATTATACTACTTATTTCTATTCGTTCATTTAAAGAAACAATGGTCATATTGTCTGATCAATTTTATATATCTACATCTTGTAATGTGGGCAACTATTTTGAAGATAACAATATAGAATATGATCACCATTGTCAGTTTTCTATCATTTTGTTTGGAAATTCTGTATTGTTTATATTTATTTCTCTCTTTCTCTTTAAAAAAAATGCATGCCACACCAGCCCCACCCCTGGGCATGCTGAGCCTGCCACCCAATCTGGGTGTGGTGGTACACGCCTGTAATCCCAGCAACGGGGAGGCTGAAAACAGGAGGATCACTAGGAGTCGGAGCTGCATAGGGAAACCCTGTACCAAATACGTAAAAAAATGGACTAAACTCTTTCTCACCCGGTGCTTTCCTAAGAACCATCCCCGCTGGCACAAGACCCTTCTGTCTTCCTTCCAGTGTGGAGCTCCTGTCTAGGCCGGGGCCATCAGGAGGGCGCTTCTGCAGGAGAAGGCATCCCACTGGAAACCCACAAAGACGCCTCTGGCAGCACTCTGAGAAGGTCTGCACATTCCTCTTTGCTTCTGCTCAGGTCGGCCTTACTTCTCGCTCATGCAGAAGAATTTCTATGAAACCAGCTCTTCCAACTTCAGAGTAAAGGAAGTCGTGTGAGGATGGAGAACGAACTAGAAGCCTTCGTTTGCCTCCAGCGATGGAAGGCCTGTTACAGGGGGGCGGAGAGGAAATATAAAGCACTTTGCTAATTGAAGCATAAGAGGCCTGAGCGTGTGGCTGTCACACATCAAGTCATTGCCCTTTTTCTTGAAATTCGCAACAGAACCTTTAAGTGGAGATAGATAGAGGTGAGCACACTCTCCTAACTAAGGAGTCCTATGACTCGATACTGTGTGTCTCTCTCTCTTTGTTTTCCATTTGGAGTGAAGGAGAAATAAACTGCTGAACTAGCGACATTAATGTAATTATCTTCAAGAATATTTTAAATCTGTTATTATGTCTACTGCTGTCAAGTGCTCTTTGGGAAAGGGGGAAATACCAAAGAGGTGCAGAACACCACCCTTGGGGAGACCTGTTGGGCAAAAGGTGGGGGCCTTTACCCCATTGTTGCAACAGGCACAGCAGGTGACTCCAAGCTAGACATCTAAGGTGTCCCAACTCTATTATAATCTCAGGAAATAGATGAAAACAAATAGGACAACGGGGTCCCACCAGGTAACATGGCCAGAATCTGGCCCTAGACAGTAAGAAATACAGGGGATGAAGCTAGCACTGCAGCAGGCCCACCTGACTCTAAATTCCAAGCCTTCGCTCGTGCCTCTTTACCATGTTCCTAAACACAATTGCAATTATAAGTGATGATGGGCCAAGCAGTGGCCAAAATTTCAAGGAAGTGTCCTAGTTGCCTAAGGACCAGAATGGAAAAGGTAGACACTAAGGAGGACTTTACACTCAAAAATAGGAGTAATTTCTGAGTATGAAAAGATAAGAAAAAAATGGCATTTCAGAAGGAAATCTCAACTTTTCTGGGATTAAACTCCTGGAAATGTCAATATAAGAAAAATATTAAATTCTCACCAGAGAACTTTGTTCCCATTAAAACAACTTCAGTTCGTGCGCTGTCAAGCATTATCTTTTTACAGATACCCTGATCTGTAAAATTGATCAGAACATGATGAAAATTGCAAAAAATCACTCTTCCCAAGAGTGGGGCCAGTGATCAGTCACAGAACACGGGGCAGCGGCTCCGAGTGCTACAGATGTGCCCAGGAGGTAGTTAGGCGACCGTGTCTCAGACACAAGCAGAAGCATGTTTTATACGCACGATGGTTGTTGGAGACATAAGAGAGTGACAGTAATAAAGAAATGAAAAATAATTCCAAAGGAATCCAGTCTAAAGACATCTAACTTGTTTCATTTCTGCCTTCTACTCTCAGAAGAGAGTACCTTCCTAAAGTCTAGGAAGGGATGCAGTTGGCAAACCAGCTAGAGTGCCTCGGGAGAGGCCCTCTGAGCCCCTGCAGCAGCCGGGAAGGCTGTTCTGAGGTAGAAGAGTCTGCATTCCTCATCCTGGAGAAAGAGATTCTGGAGAGCAGGAAGAGGAGATTTTTCACAGGACTTCTGGTGGCCTCTGTTACTATGGCAACCATCCCCTTTGTTTCCCTGGATCCGGAGCTGCTGCCTCATTTAGTGACTGGCATTCAGGTGAGGCAGATAAGTGGTGGCATTAGGAAAATGAGGACACAAGAATACAAAACAGTCCCAGAAAACACACGTTCACACGCCCCAGCCTCAGGAAGTCACAGTTGGGATGATTGTTCGGACCTCGCAGCACTTTCTCTGAAGTCAGTCAGCATCATAGGATTGCAACTGCCCTGGCGTAAGATGCGTGAGGACATTTTGACTCTGTTCTGGCTGTCATTTGGCTGGGTGTGCTCTACCTGCTCTCTGGTTCCCGCTGTGCTTGCTCTTCTGTACCTGCGGAGAGGTCACTTTCCCCAGTAGGCTTTGCCTGACCTCCTGCCTCTGCTCTCAGCTGGAATTCCTCACTCAGCCTCCTGTTGGCATTGTCTGGGCCATGTCACAATTCATCACCATTTCATCAATTGTGTGCTCTGCAGGGTCTTTTCCTGGGACCCCCCCAGTAAGATTTCAAGCTCCATGAGGACAGGGACTCTGCCTCCATTCCTGTGCAGTGAAATCTCATAAAGGGAGTCACAAAAAGGACAACGAGTGAATATTTATGCAATGAATGAATGAATGATAAGGTCACTTCGAAAATGTGACCTGGGTGACCGAGCCCTTGAGAGGCTGTCCGGCAGCTTGGAGTCTCCTCATTCCCTTTTCTCTGAAATGAACCACAAACCAGACTCATATGAAAATTAAAGGATGTGACCTGAGTCTCAACTCCGTGTTACTCGCGTTGCAGTGTCTGCTGCACGGCAGAGCTTTCTCACATCTTCACCCAGTCATATATTTATGACTGAATAGTGTAGGGGTAAGGGAATGTCAAGTTGTCATTCAAGGAATGGGGGCAACTGAGCTCTCAGCACAAACTTCTATCAGGCATTTTCCCACCAGCCTGAGACCCAAGACAGACAGGACTTCAGGTCTGATATTCTAAATGCTAAAGGGGTGAGCCCAGCAGGAATTCTCTATCACACAGAAAGGGAGGACAGAGGTGGCAGGTGGCTGGAGACAGGCTGGAGGACATGCTGGCAAGGTATAGCATCCTTTCCACATTGGTTTGCTCTGCTCTTGAGAATTTCATGGACTCTTTTGCTTTCTTGATCTGCCTGTATGAAAAAGTATCAATGAAAGCTATGGGGGAGGGGCCTCATCCCACTACCCCATACTGGAATATCTTTACAAATCTATAATGGAATGAATGAGAAATTGGGCAAAATTTAGAGTGAAATGTATTTTAAATAGCTTTGAAAGGACCTATGCTTTCCAAAATATGGAAGAATTCCAAAACCTAAACAAAAGCTGGCATGCAAAATATCTGCTAATTCCACAGCCAGAAGGTAAAGTCAGAGATGAGGATCATGGAGTAAGAAAGTGTCTCACATACTAATCTCTAAAAATAATTCCTAGAAGGGAGAGTCATCAAACTCTTGATAATTTCTCAGTGATTATACTAATGTCAAAACCAGAATTATTTTAAGGAGCTGAAGGTAGCTCTACTTTTCCTGAGAATCCAAAAGTTATCTCATACAAGATTCTCTATCTTACTGGCTGATGCAATCAGGAAGGCTACATTGTTTATCCTCTTCAGTGTTTTAGGATTGATGGTCTGAGATGGTGTGATCGGCCCAAGCTTGTTTTTTGAGTTTGTGTTATAAGCTTAGCTGCAAGGGAGCCAGGGAACTATATATCTGGTACCTGTACTTATAGCTGGCTTGTGGGCTCCCACCAAAACATTATGCGAGATTCCTTAAGTCTAAAAATGCATTTGAGCTGATGGTCAGCTAAAATTAAGTACAAATGTCCCCTGTATCCAGAAATACAGTAGGCTATGCAAGAACTGATAGGTCTCTTGACTCAAAACTAAGGAAGCATTGGATGATCGTTGCCTGGTTCAGGAGTTGGTAAAAGGGATTGGCATTTTATGTATTAAAGTCAAATCAATAGTCACTATTTTCTTTTGTGGCCTCTTTCACAGCTTACCTTTGCTTTTGTACTGTGAAAACAGTCAGAGAAACTACATAAATAAATTAGTGTGGCTATGTACCAATAAAACATTATTTAGAAACACAGCTTGCTCACCTGTAGTTGTAGTTTGCTAATTCTGAGAGCATCTGTTCTAAGGTCCGATTGCTTGATGTTGGCTGTAGACATTACCATTTTTTATCTGGGGCAGTGTTAATTAAATCTTTGCTTCAGCATTCTCATCTATAGTGCATGGAACTCAAGAACCCACTCTGGGAAGTTACTGTGAAAATTTTATAATATCTATACAATGAACAAAACAACCTAATACACAGAAAGTGCTCAAAAAGTCTACTGTGCATTGTTCTTTTATAGGGAATTTAAATATCACATAGGAGCACTATACATAGATTTCCTTAGTCTTCTCAGGGTATCTTTCTTCGGATATAGGCTGCCTTCAACTCATAAATAGATCCTGAGTAATTCATGAGGGATGGTGAGGTGTAAAACATCAATTCGAACATTACTTCAAAGATGAGTAACTCGGGTCACACCAAATAAAGTTTTTTCCACCTCTGGCCACTGTGAATAATTTTGATGGGCACGTGACCCAAATTGAGTTCTCCTGAGGTTTTTATCTATTAAAAAGACTACAGCACAAATAATCTGTAATACCCAAGGCTGTCAACCAATCAAAACACTATTAATATAAGATAAATAAGTCACAGAGTCTATTGAACTGGAGTTTTCAATCAAGCCTACTTAGGGGGAGTTGTTTTGTTTTATTTGTTTCAATATACATTTGCCTACTCCAAATAAATCTAACAGTTCAGTATTTCAGGAGGAGTTGGAGCATATACATTTTTAAAAAAAGATTTCAATTGAACTCTGCTTTCACCTTTTATTCAGATTCCCCCAGAATGAGAATGTAGAATTAAATTATAGAGAACTCATTTAACTGCAGCTCAAATGGTACTTTTATAGTAAAAAAAAAATTCTATAGTATAATACCATAGTGCTATAAATTAGGGGAACAGATAAACTTATGAATGGTGGTAAAGAACTACATCAGTTAGAATTACTTTGATTACATGTGACAGAAATTCAAATCAAATATTAAGTTAAAAAGGGGCAGTGAATGGCTGTACAACTGAAAGTTCAGAGGTCAAGACCCTTTTAGGTAAGACTGCATCTAGAAACTCTAAGTTTACTGATAGAACTCAAATCCAGGGGAAAGAGAATTTCTTCTCAATGTCTGCCTGTCAGTTTCAGAGATGAATCTGAATAGCTTTCTTAGCAATTAGTTCATGACTGGATCGAACAAGTGACAAAGACAATGGTCCTACTATGGTTCTACGATGGTCCTACTGTGTTACATAATTGTCCTACTGTGGACCTACTATGTGATATAAGTCTTATTTCATGGAATAGAGCATAGTGAAATCCTTACTGTAGTTCCTGATGTAAGAAAAGAGAGATTCCAACCCTGCAGAGAGTTATAGGAAAATACCCATCAATAATGCAGCTACTATACTCATAAACAGACTGATTCCCAAAAAACCAGATCATCATTTTTTGTTCAAACTTACCTTTCTACCACCCACCAATGGCTCCCCAGTGGATTAGACAGCCATCAGCACTAGTGCAATCTTATTAGTCCATGTGTAGATCTGTGTGTAGGCAGTGGCATAGAGTGCTGTAGAGGGATGCTGAAAAAATATTCTTTAATCAAAGTGAATCTTAATGCTCAGGAACAGCAGACCATTTCATATCATCGCGGCTTCTAAAACTCCCTCTTCCACTCTAGTGAGTTTAGGGTTCTTAGTGGTAAATAGCATCCAAGCAAAGGGAAGTGCCTGCCTAAATCCCCCATGTGACACAAGAGGATCCAAAACTCTTGAGCAATGCCTTGTTCAAGATCCTGGTAAATATGCCAAACAAAGGTGCCAAGTGGCAGTTTCCAAATCAGGACACACATGACTACAACACAGGCAGTGCAAAGAGTTGCAGTTGTGGGAAGGCTTTCAGCCAAGGAGCCTCACAAAACAAACTTCACAAATGAATTTTGTCAGCATGGTACCCCCTTGAACCACTACCCCTACTGCCAACACGCATTGCCAGGAGCCTAAACAGGGAAGCACAAGGTATGGTTCCCAAATGGCCCATGGTAGAAGACAAAGACCTTCTGAATCTATGGGAAGGATTCTTAACATTTCAAAGTGACAGGATACAGAGCCACTCTACGAGGTTAACTACATTAGGCGCCACAGTAGAACACGTGCATTGGCCAGAACATGACAAAAACTGAATAACACAGTGCAAAGTAGCTCTCTCCATGAGAGCCCAGGACACTTTTCAGAGCTGGGTATCCCTCCCTTGCTCCATGAGTTACAGGTTCAGAAAGTAGAGAACACAGTTCCATGATCTGCAATGTGTACAAGAAGGTTTTCAAATGATTCACGGTGAAAATTTTAAATCAGATTCCACCTAGCCCAAATGAACTCTGAACTAAGAACTTGAACCAAACCATAAGAAAAATCCCACATTAACTCAGGATAATTTAACTCCAATGTTTTAGCTGGCAAATAAATGATGGGTCTTTATTGTTATTAATTAATAGTTACAATTTTACAAAGTTATAAAAAAAGTATGGCCTAGCATTGTGATTCAAAACAGTAGTCTAAAATAGACAAAAAAAAAAAAATAACTCCTTCAGGGAGAAATTTTGGTTCATTTATTTAGCAGATATCTATTGAAAATATAATTTGCGTTAGCCATTATTTGCTCAGGATACAGTGATAGATTACATCTATTGCCTACAGTGGGAAATTACTAACTAGATTACATTGTTGCTTAGTGGGCAGTAAATTCTGTTGGGACGAGATCTCAAAACATCTGGAAAATAAATACACACCCCCTTCCCTCAAAATTTCAAACATTAAATCCTCTCAAAGCAGGAGCCATCAAGCTATGATAAATAAAGTTGTGTCATGGTTTCTGTAGATAAAGTTTTATTAGTCCACCGACAAGTTGATTTGTTCACACATTGTCAATGACTGCTTTTGTGCTATCTCAGAGGGTGAAGTCGTCGCAACTGAAGTTGTGTAGTGCACAAAGCACACAATATTTCCTATCAAACCCCTCACCGAAAGATGTCTGTCTTCTAGAAACAGACACGGGTGACTATGTTAAAGTCTGGGGGGACAGAAATTGATCATAAGGCCCAGAGAGGATAGGAAAAGACGGTAGCATCTTGGTGGTAACCTGTATCAGAAGGAGTCAGCCATGGAAAACAACGTGCCTTAGACAAATGATGATGATCTGGTTTGTTGAAAATATAAGAAATTTTCTACCAACAATGCAAGGTAAATATTTAAATTTTCACCTTCCTAGAAGTTTTCAGAAATGAGGATCAAGACACATGTTTTAAAATGAGGCAAAATATCCTTAGCATATTACTAGCAGGTAATCAAGATAAAAAACTATTTTCAAATTATCTATAAATGCAACTTTATAGAAATTTCTATAACATTTTTGGTGTTTTCTTATTTATTTGTTCATCTGTGATAAAAGATTTCTTTACAATTGCTGAACCTGTTGCCAGGCTCTAATATTCAGGAAGCCTCAGATGATAATGATAGAAGCCTGAAGCTTTCTATTTATTTATTTTTTTGCAAGGTGATGAAAGTGTTTTTGGAGACTTGTCTGTATTCTGATTCAGAGACTGATGAGTTCTACATCATTCAATAAGCCACGGGGACATGTGGTACTGGGGGACAGCCTTGGTTCTTACGGTCAAAAGTTAGAAGCAAAATTCTACTTCCTTCAGGAGTCCTTCTCCTTGCTTGGCATGGAAGAAACTCACCTCTAACTGTGATTCTCTCTCTCATTCTCAGGCATCTGTGCTGATCCCATCCATCTGCGGGAACATGGCTGAGGGTATCTTTTCCTGGAAAATGTTTTCTGTTATCATTTGAGGAGGAGCAGAAGGGTGAAGACCAGGGAAGCTAAACAAATAAAGGAGGAAACTCATGCTGCCTATGGGACAGTTCTGGTGTATTTCCACCCACATCATGGTGACTTCTATTGGCAGAGAAGGTGAGGGTGGCACTCACCAGAGAATGCTGTTCTTTAATGCCCCAGGTCACCAGGAAAGAGCTCAAGGCTCATGCCATAATTGGTGTAGTATCTCGCACTGAGGTCCTCTTAACTTTCACTTCTAATATGTTCTTCGAAGAATTTCAGAAGGAAATCCAGCCTGAACAACCATGTCCTTACCTCTGTTAAAAACCTCATGCTCCGATTTCACATCCTTGTGGTGGGCTTGGATGGATAAATTAAATCTGCTTGTCTCCTGATTGCCTTGCTGGCCCCCTTTGTAACTTCACTTTGTATTCCTTTCTGTTCAATACTTTTCAAAGTACTGAGAGTTTAAAGAGGTACAATAAATCCCAGATCAGGTTTTAATGACCATGGTAAGCCTGCTTGTAATATGTCAGTGAGCTGAACCTAAAAGCCAATGGGGAATAGGCCATTTCTGCCTTAGTAATTGCCTCCACAGAAAGATTTATAATGTCATTATCTGAATCTATAAGAAATAACTCATGGGGCTGAAATACCCTAAAAAAATATTACAATTCTCTTAAAATCTAGTCATTCATAAATGCTAAATCATAAAATTTTTTTCAAGATGTTTTATGTTAAAAGTAAAGCCCAGTAAAAACCTAAATGCTCGTTTCTTAATCAGATTCCTCATTCTTTATGTATCTGTTTGTAGCTTTTCAGTTTTCTCGGATATATTTATAAACCTAACATTGGGCTGCTAGACTCCCCAGTGACTGTAAGGAGCTGTGGAAGCTGAACAGGCTTTTCTCTCCACCTTTTTATCTCTGTGTGATACCAGGAAGTGAGGAGGAAAGGGCTAGTTAGTATGGCAATAAAATTAATTTCAGCAATAAAAGTCACCTTTCCCCCTAATTTCTCCATGAAGAAGAAACCCAAGCTAAACTTCCTGCCAAATGCACCACACAGCTGTTTTTTTAAAGACCTCCTTTCGGCTTTCCTTCTTTTAATGTTAAAAAGAAACACCAGCCCCTCCTCTAAAATAACTGGAAACATCCTTCCCAATTTGTTCAGAATTTAATAGAGTCCTCGGCTTGCCACATGTTCTTGCCTCCCTATGCCATGAAATTGAGTCACCGTTATACATCCTAGAGTGAAAGCATTCTCTAGAGTTGAGACTCTATTACAATTTTAACACAACACTGGAGATTTTTTTTGTAATTTATACAGTCATATTTTCTCTGTTTAAATACAGTAATTTGCCATAAACTTGAATATGGAGAACAGGTTGTTGTCGGGATTTCTCCCTTCCTCCCTTAGCCTACTCCAAGTTGGGATTTTTCTGCATATTTTCAATGAGTAGAGTTACAGTTAAACGTTTGGGGAAAGGGGCTGTGTATTAAAGGATATTTAAATGCACTTGGGAAAGAAAAATAATCTCTGCTCTCTTACTTAATATTTTAAACTTTTTATTGCCACCTCTTTGAACTGACCACTATTATTCCATTCTTCGGCTATTATTTTCAAGTTCGATGTTTCTGTACTTTGCTTCACCATAAGCAAAACTGAATTTATCTTCCCTGAATCCTCGTTATTTTATGCCACCTCCTATCCTGTTCCTAAAACCAGAAAAACTAAGAAGAGAGGCAAAAAACTTTTCTCTTATTCCCCATATCCAAAAGAACACCAAGAAAAATTCTATCACCAAATAGCTTCAAAAGATGAATGTTCATTACAACCACTAGCATCATAGTAGAGTCTCACCTGCTCTCTCCTAACTCCCTCCCAGCTTGTGGCGTCACGCACACTGAGCAGCGCGGAGGGTTGCTAGAGCAGCGGTCCATAGACGCGTTCCTTTTAGGCAGCCCGAAGAGGTATGCAGAAAATACACCAGCATCAGGTCAGGCCATGTGGAATAAGAGCTCCAGTCTGACCGCAGAGAAGACATGATGGTGATGATATAGAAAGGAAAAAAGGGCCAAGCCAGAGAGCAAGCTGTTGTGGTTTTTCTGCGCTAGAAACAACCCTTTTGTATTCAAAGGAGAAGACTGCAGCGTGGTCAGACCGTGGGGACTTTAGAGTAGAGATGCCCAACCTGAGGCAAGAGCTGGGCCACCTAGGCCATGTGGGATGGTGAGCTTTATGTGTCAGCTTGGCTGGGCTAAAGGATACCTGGGCCATGGGTGAAATATCTTTGTGTGTGTCTGGGTTGTCTTTCTGGAAGAAATGAACAATGAAATCTTTAGGCTGAGTAAAGAAGATCGTTGTCACCAGTGGAGGTCGATGGACAATCTACTGAGAGCCCAATGTAACCAGAGGCAAAGGAGGCATCTGTTCACACTCTTTTTTAAATTTATTTATTTATTTTTACATATTTAGTTCAGGATCTACAGGGCCTTACTATACAGATCGGATTCATGGTGGTCCTCTTGTTTTCAGCCTCCCAAGCACTGGGATTACAAGTGCGTGCCACCAGGCCCAGGCTCAATCGCCACCTCAGTGCACTCCGGGGGTGGGCCTGGCATGGCTTGCTGGAGATCGAACCCTGGTCCCTGCATCTGCCTAAGCAGGTGCTTTAATCTGCTGCACTATTTGGCTGGCCCTTAGTTCACTCTCTTTTCTTGAGCCAGGATGTCCCTCTCCTCCTGCTCTTCGACCCTGGAGCTCCTGTTCTTTGAGCTTTGAACCTTGGAATGGAAACCATCCCCTTGCCTGCTTCTCAGCCACCTGTTTCTTGAGCTTTCCGATGGCAGATGGAGAGAAGGCTCAGCCTCCGCAATTGTGTGAGCCAATTCCCTTATCTCCCCCCGCCCTCACATCAATATCTGTGTGCCATTTGCCCTGCTTCTTTGGAGAAGACTTGCTAAGACTTCATATCAACTACAGTATAGAAGGTAAGCATGAGTACAATAGGAAATCAGCTGATGATTTTAAGTGAGGGAGCTCCCTGAGGAGATTTTTTTTTTTCAGAGAACCTGCCCTTTGGTGAGTGGATTGGATGAAAGCTGTGAATGAACCTTAAGGACAGTAGGAAGCTGTTCGAATTTGGACACAAGATTCACCAAGTCCCCATTGTCTCCAGAGGAAATCTAAAATTCCATAAATGACACCATAAGCCCCTGCGTCCTGAGCCCTGCTGCACTGCCTTCTCTTCTTTGCCTTCTCTCTGGTGCTCTCAGCTCTGACTTGTCAGCACACATCCTCAGCCTATCTTCAGCAATTCCCTTCCAGACTCTAACTTACAGAATTCCCGTCTCCCTGAAAATGTGTTCCCTCCCTCCAGCCCCACCTGTTACTCCAAACCATGCCAGCCTCCCTCCTCTGCATAATGAGCTGAACCTCTTTATTTAAAAAGCAGATACAGCACTCGCCACCCCTTGCATTATTGCTTCTGATCGTCATCGTTTACCTCTGTTTAGTTATTTCATTTTCCACGTGTGTGCATATGTCCCATTTCCCCAGCCACGCTGTAAAACCCCTGAGGGCAAAGACTTCCCTTCTGTTCACGCGGATCCCCTGCGATGCTGGCTCCACGCCATGCCCACAGCTCGGCACTCAGTGCGTGCTGATCTGCTGAGGAGGCAGTGCTAAAAGTGCTTCTTGGGACTGAGAGAAACATCAGTTTACTTACTGAGTAGGTAAGTAAACAAGTTAAAATTTAGGAAGACACTTTAAATAGATACCATTTTTAATAGCTTCTCTCTTGAAAACTTATTCCTTGTAAAAACCACCATGTCTGATTAAAGTCAGATGTAGACTGAATTTTAATAGGCTGTTGCTCGCTAGCTCTATAATCCTAATCTGAGCTGAGATCAGAGATTTAGATCTAAACTTCTACAAAGGTTCAGCTCAAAGACTCCCCATTGAGGGCAAGGGGATATGGGGCTAGATGAATTAAATCTGTTTACAACATGAGGTTCAAAGGTAGATTATGGATTATGGGATTGAGACCAGAGAAGGTCCAGTTTAGGTGAAAGATATCAGTACAGTCTATTGCAGTGTGTGTAAAACCACCTACCTGTCAGAAACATAAGTGGGTTCTGAGGACTGTTTGCTTTTGACTTCTCATTTCTTGCCATGGATCTTTGCTTTAGTGGGCAGAAAACTCTCTTCGCAAGCTAAGACTTTAAGCTGGTGTATGGGAAGGATGCAAGAACAAGATTGCCTGCACCATGGCCATGGGGGTTCTGCTTTCCAAAGGTAGATTCCTGTGTTTGTGATGTTGAAAGTCCATAAAAAGGACCACACCGACCTGCATGGCAGAAAGGTAAGAGCCATCCAGGTGGCTGTACATAGAAAGAGGGGCCATGGCTCTGGGGGCACTAGCACAAACCCCTTAAGACCTCTAAGAGAGAGAAAGGACAATCCAGGAGGATGGGTCATGTCACCAGTTAATTTTGCGAATGAAGAAAAAGCTAGAATACTCTTGAGATAGCTTCTCAATCTGTAGACTGAGAAATCTACTCACTATCTATGGTCTAGGGCAGGATTCTTCAACCTCAGCCCTGTTGACATTTGGAGCAAGATGATTCTTGCTTGTAGAAGTGGCCCTGTACCTTAGGTTTAGCAGCATCTCGAACTTCTACCAACTACAACACAACCTAACACGTACCCAGACCTCGCCGGGTGTCCCTAGGGTGCCGAGCAGGTGGAGGACAAAAGTCCTCTTCAGTTAAAGCATACTGGGCTACATTCTGGTTGACCTGAGTTTAATTTTCAGCTTCTTTACTCTTTCATCTGTGAAGCAGGGAACAGGGAAAGATATCACCCACCTCAAAGAGTTCCAGGAAATGTTTAATGGGTAAGACATGCAAACCATGAACACCGTTCTGGCAGTCAGGACTCAACAAACATTAGCCATCGCTCACTAGTATTGTTAGTATTTCCTGACCATGGCCCAGGAAGACAATTACACACTATATTGGGTTTAACTCTTTCAAGCAATTCAGAGGAAAAGAACATTTTTGTCTATGTGATATTATTTTACGTCCCTGGTTTTAAAGAATAAAGTTCTCTCCCACCACACAGTCTCTTGCAGATGAGCTCAAGACCTCTGAATTCATTCAGCCTCATGCTACATGTAATTTGAGTGTTAATGAAATCTTCTGATTTTGCCTTCTTTTTTAAAAAAAGAAATCCTCATTTTTCCTCGTCTCCAAGTCAGTTTTCAAATGAAACAACGGAAGAATGTCATGCACACCAATTATCTAATTGTGAAACTGATCTCTTAAAGCATTCGTGGTTTTTTTTTTTTTTTTTGACATAAATAGTCGTGAAGTGGCGAGTTTTCAGCCTGATTGTTAGACTGATTGCTGAGTGCCAGATACCAGAGACCA
>NDGN011548327.1:0-15643 GCA_002564285.1 Tympanoctomys barrerae | reverse complement strand
AAGAAAGAAAGAAAGAAAGAAAGAAAGAAAGAAAGAAAGAAAGAAAGAAAGAAAGAAATGAGCACAGCATTGGCAAAATAGAGACCTAAGGATCTGTGGAACAGATTCAAAGATTGAGATTCAACTAACACATTCAGTCACATTTTCTTAAAGGAGCCAAATATGTTCACTGAAAGAAATATAGCCACTTTAATAAATGGTGTTGGAAAAACTGCCTTCCTACATGAAAAGAATTAAAACTAGACCTATTTCTACCACCATGCACCCAACTAAAGTCAAAATGGATCAAAAGTTAAGTATTGCAGCAGAAACACTAAATGTAATGGCAGAGAAAGTAGAAATCTTAAAGACATAGACTAGGCCATGAGTTCTTGAACAAAACAAACTGCACAGGAAGTACTTCAAAGAACCAAGTGTAATCTGATTTTCTTAAGTTTTTGCATATCAAAAAATTGCCAACAGAGTAAATGGAAAAAACACAGAATGGGAAAGAAATAGCCAACTTTCCCTCACAGGTATCATGTGAACATCATATTGTATCCTTGGTATAAGAAACTGAAGGAGTAAGTATGATCCTAAATGTACAGTATGTATGGTCAAATGGGAAGAAACTTCACAAAAGGAAATAACAACTGGAATGGAGTAAAGCAGTAAAGAAGAAAAGGAAATGTATATATATATATATATATATATATATATATATTAGATGAGATAATGTATATATATATATTAGATGAGATAATTATATTACTGATTTTTATTAGTTCATTTAAAAGAATAGTTTGTGCTTATATTGTTTTAGCAATTTCTCATGCCTATATCTTGTAATCCAATATTACATTTTTATGTATTTTGTTGTTTCAGGGTCTCACTATGCAGCTCAGACTTGTGATCCTCCTGCTTTCAACCTCCCCAGCATTGAGATTACTGGCATGCACCACCACACCTGGACTCTGGCCTGTTCAACATTCCCTGGGGAAGCGGCTGGTGTGGCATGTGTTGACAAAGATTGAACCATGCTGAAAGGTCCCCTGAAACTGCCTAAGCTTGCCTAAGCAGGCACTTTAGTCCTCTAATCTATCTCACAAACCCCCCAATACTACTTTGAAGATGAAAACACACAATATATTAACTATTGTTATTGTCCTATTATCCTGTTTTAAAATTCTATATCATTGTTTTTATTATTTTCTCTGTATATACATATATTTTTAAAGATAATTAAAATCTAGTAAGAAAAACATTAGAAATGATACATAATTTCACTAAAAAAGATGATAGAAATTCAACAAAGATTGTTACATTGCATCTTGTTGATTTCAAATTAGTTGTTCATGTTACAACATGTAAACACACAAAAGTTGGTCAAAAATTAAAAAGAAAAATTTGAGCATAACTGTTCCTTTCCATAGACCAGCAGAAATCAGCAGTACAATTATCCAAGCTATCCAGTGTATATACATATATATTTTCCCTTCTATCTTTCTTTTCCACTTTTCCTCATCCCAGTTGTTCATTCTTTTGAACACTTTCTTTTCCTTTTGCTCTATCAATGTACAATTATAAATATAAAATTTCATATTTTATTTCCTCTTTGATGTTCTTACCCTTGAGAGACAATATGATGTTTACAACTATGGGTCTAATTTATTCTACTTATGAGTATGGTCTCTAGTTGTATCCATTTATGTATGACAGCCTCAATTTTATTTTTTATGTAGCTGAGCAATATTCCATTGTATAAAAGTACCACACCTTTTTTTTATCCATTCCTCAGTTGATGGGCATTTGGGTTGTTTCCAAGATTTAGCTATGATGAATTTTGCTTCTATAAACATTGGTATACATATATATTGTTGTGGTGTAATGTTTTCAGTTCCTTTAGGAAAACACACAGGAGGGAAAAACCTGGGTTGAATAGGACCACTAGTCCTAGTCTTCTCAGGAATTTCACACTGATTTCCATAGTGGTAGTACAAGTCTACATACTCATGAAGAGTAAAGATTTCATTTTTTCCCTTCAGCCTCTCTCTCTAGCATTTGTTAGTGATTGATTTTTTAATAACTATTCTTTCTGGAGTGAGATGGAATCTCAGTGTTGATTTAATTTGCATTTCACAAATGACAAATGGTACTGAATACTTTTTCATATAGTTATTTGCCATTTATGTTTCTTCACTTGAGAAGCATTTATTCATCTCATAAAAATAAACATCAACATTCCTTTCTGTGGGAAAGATGATGATATCATTATAACTCAGGAAATATGACAACTTGTGTTTGATGATTCTAGGCCCCCAATCCACTTTCCAACTGCACAATTATATTTGTATTAGCTTCAATTTCTTGCAGTTGGATGATTCCACCTACATAATGGAAAATGAAATCATCATGAGGTTTTGTGCTGCCATATCTCAGTTTTCACTACAATAGCACTATGGTGTTTTTTTTTTTAATTTTCAGGTAGGAAAATATGACAGACACATTGTCTTTGATTAGGCATACTTTCTAGGATGAGCAGTACTACTATATATTTTCAGCTTCCACTAAGGCAATGTAGATGTGGTAGATGGTGTGGGGGAACAGGCTCTGTTAATAATATCAAAGTTTTTTATGTTTTTATTTTGCTTCACTTGATAAAAGAAATGCTCTTGTTCAAAGTCTATATAACTTAAATACTATTAGTAACTGCTAGTTTTCTTAGCTTTGCTTGAGTTGATTAACTTAACAATAGGAAATGCTTATTTTGTCTCCCAGTTTTAGAATTTCCAGTGCATGATCCATTGTGCCACAGCTTTGGGCCTGAAGTTTGTGGCAGAGCAGAACTACTTATTTCATGGCCAGGAAATAATAAAATAATGAGGAGGGAGGGAGAGGGAGAGGTGGAGTCCAACAATTTACTTTTGCAAACACATTCCCAATCGCCCAAGAACTTCCCACCAGTCCACACATCCTAAAGTTTCTACCATTCCCCTACAATGCCAACATTAGGAGGATATGTTAACACATGCTTTGAGGTTATTCAACTGTTTCTTTTTTATGTTAGATCGCCTATAGCTTCTGTTTGTCCTATTCAACTCAAAATAAATTCATTCATTTCCTCACTGATCAAAGGCCAAGGTCCAGATTCTTCTCAGACACGCAAGCCATATTCAACTGAGAGATCCAATAAGAGCACAAAGAATGCTGCATACTTTCAAGATCCAATGACTGTGGCCAGGGAGATGGCTCAGTGGAATAAGCACTTCCCTGGCAAGTGTAAGGGCCTGAGTTTAACCCCTGGTTCTGCTAAAAAAAAAAAAAAAAAATTAAAAAATTAAAAATAAGGTCCAATGACAAAAGAGAAACACTGTAAGCATTTTTATTCCAAAAAGGAGGCATAGAAACAATATGAAAAGAAAGATTGGCCCAAGGCACAATCAAATCCTATGAGTGCAAATATTGAATCCTAAACATTCCACACCTCATATCCAGGATACACTGTGGCAGAATGTGCTTCCAAAGGGCTTTCACTGGCCTACATGACTACACTCTTTCATCTCCTCTTGGCAAGAGTGGAAGATTGTTGGCACCTCTACCTTCCAAAAATGTCATTTTTACTTTTAGCTTCACTCTCATAGCTCCACAAACTAACTTACTTATGGAAGTGTGGATTGTTTACAGGCAACTTTAACCCACAATGCAATCTATGGCCTCTTAGGGATTCCTTTGTATTCTTGCAGGAAACCTTCATGATCCCATAACTGTTGCATTCTACATGTCTATAAAATCAGCATTACAGATGAAGTTGGTTTTAGGGTATTGTTGACTGCGTCATGTACTATATGAACCTTCTCTTAAAGTTCTGACAGTTTCCCCTCCCCTTTGTTACTCCAAAGGCCCATACATTTAACACTTAAGTTTTCATATCCAGCTTCCTTGCTTGAGTATTTTCTATAATCTTTAACTTGTTACAAAGATAGTAGTTTATATATCCTATTGTCTTTTTGATTTGATCAAAGTTTTACTTGTGTCTTCTTTAAGCTTGTTAAACTTCATTAAGTAAAGCCTTTATTTGTTTATTATATCCACTTTAAATTCACTGTACAATTTATTGGCCTGCTTATTAGTTTCTTTGACCTCTTTATATATTTTAATCATTTTATTTTGGAGATGATTGCCAGAGACTCTCTCCAGCTCAGTTCCTATGAGATTATCTTTGAGAAGTAAGAGATTTTGGAGGCATCTTCCTCTTGTTTTCTTATATTTGTATTATTCTTGTGCTGAAGTTTGAAGCTTAAAGTAGGAAAACTCTGTCACTACTGTGGAGTTGTTCTAATTAGAGTATGTCTTCCTGTGGTGGCATCTTGACTTTGGTTATGTATTGGTGACCATGCATCTATTCAACCTACTCAACATAATAGTTAGATTTAGTTACTGTATTTCAAAGAGAGAATATCACTTATATCAGTGTTTAGAGAGTCAACCATGTATTAGTTAGATAATTTAAAACTTGTTTCAACACTTTCACATTTTTTTCAATACCCAGGGAGGCAATGAAATAATACGGTGGACAAGTAAGATGGTATGTAGAGATTGAAGAAATGAGAAAATAAAATGAAAAGGAAAAAAAATACTTTGACAAGAAGGCAAAAAGAAATAACAGAAAATCAAATAAGAGGAAGAGATAAGTGATAATATTTTTTGTATCTGCACTGGAAAGAGTGGGTAGAGAAGGCTTAAGAAGTTATTTGTGGCTCTGGAGATAGGAAAGAGCAGTGAGCAAAACATAATTGAATATTGTGGGAAGGTGCAGGAAGGTCAGAACCAATTACCATGCTAATAGAAAGCTTGCTTCTGAATTTTTCAGACATAATTTCTTCTGACAGATAACAGACATGGCCATGACAGATGCTACATAAACTGAAGCACTAATTACTTCTTATTCTTCATAGATATACATGAAAAAGTGAAGGAAAACACATGAAAATGTTATACTTCAGTGTGCATTAGACCAGTGTGCTCTTCTCTCTTAGTTACAAAATGGAAAGATATTTCCTGGTGCCAATCATGGTTCCATGATTTCCAGCCCCTGTGGTTGCAACTAGGAGTTCTGTTGCTTTGACCAACGCTTGGCTATTGAACATCCACAGACTTGTTCTGTAGCCTGTCAGTAAGTGAAGGGGCTTTTGAAGCTGGACAGATTACTAACCCAATTAATCACTTCTGTTTTCTGTGGAGGTATAGCTCTGCTAGACTTCAGCTGCACTGGTGCAGCTGTCATTAGCTAGAAATTGTTATCCTTGTATTATAATCAGCACTTTTGATTCTATGAGAGATGACAGAAGCAGGATGGATCATGCACCAGTTCTTCCTCTCATCTCTGCAGGTGATTCCATGATATGTATCCATTTCCCTCTGCAATAATACCTGCAGCTGCTTATGTCTGCTCTTTATGCCCCTCTGCATAGTGACAAGTGCCATAACTTCTGACTCCACTGCTCCTCTCCCGCTTTCCTCCCTCACAATCCCTACTCATGTCCTCGTGTATTCTCTGCCTGGCTCATGAATTTGGTAGCACTAAAGGACTAATGAAAGAGAAAAATTTATGAGAAATTCAGAAGTGGTTTGGAGCAAGAGATGGTGCTCCACTGGCCATTGAGCTTAGCAGCTTTTGGTGGGTTATGGGATGTATCCTACATGGGTATCAAGCTTTGTGGTGTTGGAAAGAGGTTTTGACATGAGCAAAGGGTTTGGAAATGTCTGAGACAGTGGGTGAGTGCCTAGTCTCTTATAGCTTCAGAATCTTTTATCTACACCATCATATTAGTCCTGAGATTTGCTGTCCACCAGGCTGCTCTGCACTTTGCTCCATGTCCTTATCCAGGACCATCTCCTTGTACCTTTCCATCACTTGGGCTCACTACTCTTAGCTCAACCATTGCCTTCTGAGTGATTTTCTGGTCTGTCTTCATGAGTTTCCTAATGTAAATTTCTTGTTGCTGGTATTTGTCACCATAGAAAGACTTGTAGGACATTAGGACAGTGGCCTTTGACTGCTACACTGGTTGTCTAATAGAATAGCTTAGTTTGCGCTGCTCTAATTATTCTCCCAGGAGTACAGATCCTTCCCTAGCTCTTATTCAGTGGACTAAGCTATAAGTAGTACAAAGATTAAGAGAAGGCCCTGCTTCTCTCTCTAAAAACCCTTAATACTGGAATTGACCTGGTGGCTTCTCTTTTAATGTGTCTTTCCACTTGGGTTTTTGCTTGATTCCCCTTTCCCTTTTCTGAGTACCTATGGTTCTTTTCATTTTCCCAGAAACTTTTGAGGGTTGTCCTCCCCTCTGTATTGTCTTACATATATAACTCACTATTCCTTTCAAGGAAGCCAAACAATAATGAAAATCTATTTTATGGATTTCTAGCATGGTATGTCAATGAGAACTTTAAAATTTTAGTTTAAGGTAAAGGTAAAGGTAAATTGAGTCTGCATTTTTCAAGTATGATCAAATCTTCAGAATGCTACTAATTGCAGTTTACACTCCACACTACAAGGTTTATGGTCGCCAGCTTGTTTTTAATTCAACAGACATCCAAAAGAGGGAAGGTGTTGTGAGCACACACAGCATGCTGACAGCTCTGTTCACACTGATCTACTTCATTCTCTTAGGGAAGATGTCAAAAAGAAATGAAGAGAGATAAAACATTGTTTTTCAATGATTCGTGCTGCAGGAGGTAGGGCTGAATATTTCTACATTCAAGTTTTCTGTAAAGAAAGAGGCAATGACCTTACAAATTTTAACTCTACTTCTTTCAGTAGCACATTTTATATCAGATAGGAAACTATAATTTTTATATATTTAAATTATATAATGAGTTCACGTGTACAATCATCTTGAACTTATACCTATTCAGTGACAGAGAAAGAGTAGGGGGAGAAAAGGAAAATCAGTAATTGAGCTCATTGAAATGGGACCTCTGGTGGAATCAAAGTAGGAAAAAGGAAAAAACACAGAAATAGCCTTACCATCCAGTTTATTTACTGTATTGATTATGTGATGATGAACAGGTGTACACTTTTATTTCTAGGGCTTGGGAATTAATCAATCCATTTGAGAGTGAAAACTTTAGTGAAGAGACTTTTAGGTACTTGTGTTTATCTTCATTTCTTGTTTGTCTTTCTTAGGTGTGATCCATCAATAAAACCCATTTATATGTGCAATGGAATTATGGTGCTTGGTAATGAAATAAATAGGGACTTTATTTAGTTGAACGAGGTCATGATGTACAATTTAGCTTTTTCTCATTCCTGCCCGTCTTTACATTTTATTTATATATTATTATACTAGAGATACTGTTTGCTTTTTAGGGGCAAAGTAGAGCAACATATCTGCTATCCTTAGGCCACTAAGCAGCTACTGTGTTAGGACTGAACCAGAAAATTTTAATTAAAAAGAATTATTATTCCCTTATTTCACTATGTATTATGCTGTTTAATATTTTAGATTTCTAATAAAAATGAGAAAGCACAAACTCTCTCTCTCTCTCTTAAGTGCATAGAATATTGTAAGACTTCCTAGGTCTTGTCACTTGGTGCTAGAGAAAAATATATGTAAAAGAGTTTAAATACAGGAGGTCTGGAAAAGTGTCAGGGATTAAACAGTAGGGGGATTAAATTTTATTACTCAGTCTTAAAATGGAGCAGACTACCTTCAATAGACATCAGAATAGTTCTTTCCAAGATAAGTTCTCCTATAGCATTTTCATTTCTGCTTTCATCTTTTTATTATTTTATTTTTTATTAGTACATACATTTCATACACATTGATTACATTCATCATTGGCAATTTGTACTTGTACGTAATATATTTTAATTATTTTGTTCCTATTCCCTCCCATTCATTGACCCTTCCTCCCATCCTCATTTATAGAAGATTTCTTTCCATTTCGTCCTTCCATTCAATTTTTTTCTTTTCTTGTTTTTCCTTTCCTTTCCCCACTTCTTATTTAAACATTTTCCAGGCTGGCAAGATAGCTCAGTGGACTAAGCACCTGCTTAGGCAAGCGCAGGGGCCAGGTTTCGATCCCCAGTACCCCATGCCATGCTGGCCCTATCCCCAGGCATGCTGAGCCAGTGACTGAGTCCAGGCATGGTGGCACATGCCTGAAATCCCAGCTAGGAGTCCAAGCTGCATAATGAGAACCTGTAAAACAAAACAGAATAAATGTACAAAAATACTAAAAATCAAAACACTTTCTTCCAACTTCCCAACTTCTATCATCCATTCTATTTTCTCATTATCTCACTAGCTCTGATTCTGTATTTTAAGTCAGAATTCTGCCTAAGGATAGTAAACTCTTGCCCTAGCACTTTATCCAGAAAGTATTATGTTGGCCTATTTAATCAATCATTATCTCTGCTCATAAATGTAAATTTCAGGAAAATTTCATCCCCAGATGCATCCTTCTCAAGGAATTGATGATGTGTCATTTTGGTATAATGACAATGTGTCATTTTGGTATAATACAGATATGTGAAGAAGGTAATTATATATAAATAAAAACATAGAGGTTTAATTTTAAAATAAAATTGGACAAGCACAGGGGCAGTGTATTTGATCCCTGGGCCTGCCGTACCGGCCCCGCCCTCGGGGCACACTGAGATGGCAATTGAGACTGGGCGTGGTGGCTCTTGGGAGGCTGTAAACAGGCAGATCACTATGATTCTGAACTAGTAGTGAGACCCTGAACACCCTGTAGACCCTTCCCTAAAATACTATATATATTTTTTTTTTGAAAAATATAGATATAAATTTGAAAAAAGGTAGAAAAGTTAACATTTGCCATTTCTACTTTGGTCACTGAATGAGCTCATTAATGGAGGAGGCCATCGAATAAAAAAATTCTGTATAATGACTTTTCTCCTCATAGCTAGTGAGTTGTGTGAGAATATGTATCAAAGTACCTTTAGTTTTGAAGTTTATTTTTAGAAAGGTAAATCTAACTAATTAGAAATTCTGAGATTTATTACAATGATTACTTCAGATCTCTTCACATCTCTGACCTGTGCAATCCCTTTCCTATAAATCGGATATGGTTCTGTGAACTCTTAAGCCATGTGGAACACAGTACTTTTCCAGTTCTGGACTAAATACAAAAGAAAGCCTGGAACCTTTCTAAGTATGCATTATGCATCTGATACACTATGTAAGAAGCTAGGTTTCCCACTGGAGATATAATGTGGGGGGAAACTCCATAATGCAGGCAAGTTCAGAGACTGCACTGGAGATATACAGAAATTCAGCCACGGATGACACCCAGCATCTCAGCTGAAAAGTTAAGCAATCCATTGACATGTGTCCTAATGGTGAGCCACTGGGGTGGAATGCCAAAGAAATAGGAGCTCAATGTAATTTTTGCTATTTGCAAAGCATAGCATTTTTAGAAGATTTGCTAATTGGCAATAAATAAGTAACTAGAGAAGATAGAAAAGGCAAAAACTGACTACCTCTGACTTTCTATTTCCATCCGCATCTTCTGCCTGTGGAACACAGATTTACATTCTAGAGGGCTTTCAAGGGCAATTAAAGCATTGGTGTCTTTATGTGATTAGAGTATAAACTGATAAGACAAGTTCATTGGACAAATTGGTTTACTCTTGTCATTAAATAAACCATAGCTATTAAGCATAGAATTGTTTATACATTTGAGCTCTTTTATAAGAAACATCTTCTATATTTCATGTAGCAGTTATCATTTTGGCCTGGGAATGGAAGAAATTACTGATGAATAGAATATTGCAATTATAAACTTCTTTGTGAAAGTCATCCAGCCCCACCCCATCATTGTCTGTTTTCTCTGAGTTAATACTGCTGGGAACATAATTGAGAGCTTGCAAAAATCTTAAATCCAACTTGTCTCAGTCTTGACTTAAAAATATAAGACCCTGTATTAAATATGTATTCATTTTACTATGTATTCATTAAATTTTATATTGGCTTAAAACTATTTTTGTGAGAAGATTTTAGCATGGCATAATGCAGACATGTTAAGTGACAATATTTCTGTAAAAATAAAGACCTCTCTGACTTATTATAGTATCAATCTATTAGTCCTCACTTTCTGCTACTCTTTGTACCTGCCTACAGCAGAAACTCCTTATGCTGTTCCTGTTAGTGCATTCCAGGGTAGCATGAAATATATATTTGTTTCAATAGAAAGAAAACTGGCCAAGGAGATAGCTCCGTGGTCTGTGCCTGGCAAGCGCAGGAACACAGATTCAATCCCTGGTACTCTGTGTTGTGCTGACACTGTGCCCAGCTGGTCACCACAACAGGATATGGTGGCATGCACCTGTAATCACAGCTCTGGGGAGGCTGAGACTGGAGGATAACTGAAGCTGAGCTGCATAATGAGACCATGTGCCAAGTAAACAAGAAAAAAAGAAAGAAAACCTCTAAATGGGTAATTGAAGCTCCTCCCTGTAGGATTGTAATTTGAGACACTCCTTGACCTTGCTCACTCTTTCATTAGAACTGGAAAGATCTAATTGTTTGTTAAGGATTTTAAACAGAGATAACTATTAACCCTCCCCTCAAAAAGCAGTATTACTGTTCATCATACTAAATCTTTTTCTTTCCTTATATAGAATGTGGAATAAACTCCAGAATCCTTCACACATTATATACCCTTAATATTTTTATCCATGATTATAGGGATGTACTGTGTTTTCTTTCACACAGACACCTTGTATGAGGCATAATGGCAATATGCTAAGAAAAGAAGGAAAGAGGATTTCTAATTGTGCCAGCTGAAATAGAATTCACTGAAAACCTATCTGAGGAAATGCAGGAGACAGTGTAGGGCTACTTCTAGTGTTGGGGAAGCAATTTTAGCTACTTGGGCCAAGTGCTAGGGCAATTTCCAGGGCAGGTGTTCAGAATGGTCTGCAACCCAAAGCAGAGGCATGATAAAGGGATAGAAAATCAATGGAGAAAGTTTTGCAAAAATCAATACCCCAAGTTTTGCATTATTGTCTGACTTGTGTGCATGTCCTGAGGTGCTTCTTTTTATCTGAGCTAAAGTCAGATGAAAAGGGGGCCCTGCATGTCATCTGTCACTACCAATTTCCAGAGGATTATAAAGCAACCTATAAGGGGAATCTGAAAAAATCAATAAAAATATCCATTATATATTAGTAACATAAGGATTTTAGAGAAGTGTTTTTAATAAATTTAATATAGACTATAAATAAGTATTGTCATTTGTATTGTCATATTTTATATTGAATGTACAATGAAGAGTTAGCTCCACTGTGAAATTTAAATACTCAGCTATCTACACTTTAGTATTAGCCTTTGGCATCTTGGAAATCTTGTAACTAAAGAGCTATAGAAAATCTTAGCAGTGTTTTTAAGGAGTTTCTCTCATTCTTCATGGTTGTTTTATATTTATTTTATATTTCAAAGGAATGAAAATCTTTAAATACTTTCAGTTAAGTAGACACTTATCAAGGGACATCATTAATCTTTCTTAGAATTTAAAAACATTTCACACATTAAGCATTAGATCTGTGTAAACCTACTATAGGCATTCATGACAATGGAATGGTGGAGGTGACAGAGCTGAGAATATCGGAAGATACTGATCCTGAATACTTTGGAGGTTTTCTCTGTGGCATCTTCAAGGAAAGGAAGAAAAAGTTGATTTTTCTGTAGCTATCATACAAAATTTCATAGGCTCTATTTTGCACCTCTTACTTGATCAATAGAAGAGGCACTAGTTACAGTGATAGCTGAGCTAAAATCACACCAAACATAGAAATTTTTTCAATAGTTTTAGAAGACAATTGAAAAGTATTAACTTTAAATTTTAAATGGATGAATTAGAAATGTGTATAATGTGTTAAAAAATCAGTATTTTTTCCAAGACAGTCAGGTAAAATTATAAAGATTTTATAGTTTACTTCACAGTTAATACTAAAGTAAGTGGGAAACATTAAAATTCAATTTGTTTGTCTGGCCAAATGATGCTATCAAATAATATAAATATATTAACATTTTATTTTTATCACAATAACCTAGTGTACCATAACTTCTCTTCCAGCTTTAGAATATTTAAGAGTTAGAATCATTAATAATATCTCCCAAAAATAGCTTTAAATTTCCTTGTTGAAAAATGATCGAGTTAAATAAGGTATCTTTCAAAACATTTCAAATAGCACATCGACCTCAAACAATTCTAGGAGAAGACATAGATTTAAATGCTTTTTAGCTAATCTTGAATTCAGTTTACTGGACTGCAGGGTCTATTTTCTCTCCTTGCAGCCTCTGTTTTCTATTGTTTTTATTACCAAATGTCTGTCTTTTTAATATTTGTGTGAGGATTTTTTAGTGTGCTTTGTTTTGTCATTCAAGAGAAGGCGTTTTTACTGACTTTCCATTTAAACTATAGTGACACTTTACTGCCTAAAATCTATTATTTTCTGCAATTGGCACATCAGAAAAATTCAAGATCATTTCTTTTTTATAAATGCTAATTCTCATGCCAAAAACCAAAAGAATTAAATAAGAAAATCTGGAAACCAGACTCACATCTACATCATCTTTCAATTTTCTCTGAGCCCTTGTTTCTTCTCTATTGTCTACTTAGTAAATTTTTTCCAGTTGTGTATGATTTGACTTAGGTTATCATCCATTTGTAACCCAAGTGGCTTCTTCCTTCAAATGAGGATGTTTGTTTTATTGGTGACCTTTTATTTCCAGTATCCAGCACAGTTTCCACACACAGAGAATTAAATTAAGAATGAGTAGTTCAAAGTTTTTGTCTCTATGTTACCCACAAAGATAGTAAAACATGAAAGAATATAATCATGGCAGCAATTGTATAAATAATATAATACTTCATACTCTAAGAACTCCCTGTCACCATTAAAGGAATGCAGGAGGCAAATCAAGAAGAGCTGATACATTTTGTTAGAATTTAGACTGAGTCTGAAAACTCTGGGTAAGACAGAAGTCTACATATTACTGCAAGATCTTGGTTTCATTCCCTTTGGAGAAATACAAAATGTAGCCTGTTGAATTATATGGTGGCTATGTTCTTATTATCTGAAAGAAATCTTTCTGTAAAGACTGCACCAAATTTTATTCCCACCAATAGCATCCCCTCTTTTATTCATACATTCTTGATAACACATGTTTTTGTTTAATTGATTTCTTTTGTTTTTTAAAATAAACCACCCTAGAAGGTGTATAGTACTGATTTTCATTTTCACTCACATTTCTCTTGTGATTAATGATGTTAAATGTTTTAGAGTATGTCCTTTTATAAGAAACATCATTTTGGGTATTTTGCTCATTTTTAGTGGATGTTTTCGATTGTTGAATTGTAGGTATTTCTTATATATTTTAGAATTAACCATTTACCACTAATGGTTTGCCAATATTTTCTCTCATTCCCTACACTGTTTCTTCATTATGCTAATTATTTTTCTTCACTGTGCCCAAGATTTTCAGGTTGATATAACCTCGTTGCAAAGTCAAGGAACTTTCCCATACATTTTTGTGTAAAGCTATTTCAGTTGCCTTGTCATTCACACTTCCTGATTATGAAGGAGAGGTAGAATTCAATTATTTTGTTCAGAATATACAAAACTGATAAATTTGCTCTAGTAATTTTGGCCCTAAATATCAGTCTTTTTGCAATTTCATGAGTAACTGTAATTGTTTTCAATAAACCTTAGTATATTTACTACTGAGAGTTTCATGCTTGCTATCTTTATTGTGGTGATCTTTAGCAACACAAGCTCCATTTCCTCTTTAAAAGACTGTGAAAAGTCATACTCATTTTGATAGTAACGATGATGTCAGTGCATCAGCATGACTTTGTGGGAGTCCTGTGCCATTACTAAATCTATGCATTTTGGCACAGTAATCCTGCCATGGTGCTCCTAGCTGCACTACAAAATCATGGTTCTATATTTCTATGCATTAGGAAAAAGACATTTGGGTCTGTCATCATGTGACTGGTCAGTTCAGAAAGACCATCAACCATACATTGGTACTAGGTAGAAAGTGAGCAACTTTACCCCAATTTACCTGTCAAAACTTACCAAACTCATTCTTGAAATATAATGCAATATGCATGTGTTCTTTGCATGCTTTCCACAAGGAAACAGAACCAGAGAAATACTACTGTGGCTAGGAGGAACTGTTTTTACAAAGTTGTATGAAACAATTTAAAATAATCTCTGATAGCAGCTGAGTAGAGATCCATGCTAAAAATAATTTGCTTTTTAGTAGTTAGCAAATAATTAAAAGGTAATCCTCAAAACCATTGATCTTAGACTTTGGTAAGAATACTCCATGTTGTCAAATGAAATTCTGATATCATGCGTGATTGCTATAGATGCTTAGGTAAAAAAGAATTCCTTCAGCTACATGATCCATGGAACAGAACCAAAAGCACAATAACATACTCTGGTCCAGAGTTCTGGACCTCTTTCCATTGAGGGGAGTAAATTTTTTTGGATATTAAGTTGATAGATTTCATTTATACCAAACATCATCTGTTTATGGCATAGAGTATGTTTCTGGTTTAGTGAAACATTTTAATTAACTTAATATATGATCTTGTATGGATCAAACATTCAACAGGCCTGAAATAGATGAATCACACCTGAGCCTCTACCAATGACAAAGATATACTGATGTCCAGGATGTGAATGAATCAAAACTAACATGAATTGTTATGCCTTTGAAAGTGGAAAGGATCTAATCCAATCAACTTGAACCTGGAAACTGATTGATCCTTCTAATGGTTTATTATAGATTGGCCATTCAATGTGGGTCATTTAGACAAACATGGTAGGTATACAGTTGTATACTCACTAGGTCAGCCTTAGTGCATGAAAGTTCATGTTGCTTGGACTATGTCATGTGTGCATCCTATTTCTTTGAACACAAGTAATCCTTGTGTATATATTGCACACAAAATGGACTGACCAGTGGCAGAGATGTGTATATGTCCACAGGGTTATTAATTTCAAAGATTTAATCATCAAGCGGATCTTTAGAATGCTCTGTAGTGACCATGAGCATAGGTTTCAATAGCTTTGCACCCTTTGATAACTTCTGTTCTTTTGCCAGTCTTCATATTGTCAATATTCTAATCTCTCTTGATTTGCACACTAGACATCCGACTTACTCACCAACTCCACAAATCAGATTATGATCCTATTTTGAACTATTCTTTCTAAGCCAGGAGGATGAAATAGTTTCTGTTGAGAGAATTGGATTTCCCAGGCGTTGTTCTTTAGAACCACTCCCAGTCCGCAGTTTAATGCTGCAGCAGTCTTTTCTAAGCTTGAACCCTGTCCTGAAAAACCTATCTGTTAAGTAAGGTTTGTTACTTTCTAACCCCTCTGATTAATCACAAAGTAATCCTAAAGGACATCGAGTTAAAACAAAAGAAGAAACCACATCATTGGAATGATGGATGAACTTACATAAGCTAAAGATAAACTTCCTCCAAATTCCTGTACAGACTTCATGAAATCCCTATCAAACTACCACCAACATATCTCACAGAGCTACATAAATCATTCCTAAAATTTATTTGGAACCAGAAAAGACCTCGAATAGCAAAGGCAATCCTGGGC
>NDGN011548325.1:2057-14283 GCA_002564285.1 Tympanoctomys barrerae | reverse complement strand
AACAGGCAGATCACTAGGAGTCCAATCTAGTAGTGAGACCCTGAACACCCTGTAGACCCTTCCTTAAAATAAAAAAAAAGAAAACGAATTTTACCTCTAGGATGTATATTGCAAATTTTAGGTGGAAAACATTGGGAAACACTAAGACATTTAATTTCAGCGAAATAAGCCACATGTTACTTATGAAAAATCTATTTCAGGAATGCAGCAGAGAATTAAACCTGACACTTTCTATTCTGTTCTACTACCTTCATTGATAAACAGAATGAAATTACAAAAACAAATGGAAAATAGTTATGGAGGATAGTAAAAACAACAACAACAAAAAGACCTAAGCTAATATGTTGGGTTGGTAAGTCATTTTCATAAAAAAAAAAACTTAATTCATAAATATTGTAGCAGAGTCTAGTAGTCACTGAAAGCATCCAGATTTCAACATGCGACCAATATTTTAAGAAATGCATGTTTTGATATTCACTTTGGATGGACACAGAGCGAACAGAAACATGAACTAAATTTTTTGGCCTCGCATTGAGAGATGGCTCAGGTGCACATTTTTTTTTGATGGAACTGAGGATTAAACTCAGGCCCTTGTGCTTGCCAGGGAAGCGCTTATTCCACTGAGCCATCTCCCTGGCCCCCCAGGCACACATTCTTGAAAAAGCCCGCAGAGCTAAAGAAGGGCCAACACCTGCTGTGGAGCAGAAGCAAACCTCTGTCCACCCATCTGTGAGGTTGCTTCCAAAGCTACTTGAGATGCAGGACCACCTGGAGGGCCTCAGGGGACTCTCAACACACACATCACATCACTTCTTGACCCCCGGGACATATAAAATTTTGTCAAAGTGCCCAACAGTGTCTGAACAGAAAGTGCAGACATGGAGGATGGAGGCTTACTGTGAAGAACGAGAAAGGAAAAGGAGATAAATAAGTTTGAGCAAAAAGATCATTGGAGTTTATGCTTCTATATTTCTGTGTCTGTCTGTATAGATTATGTATGTATGTATTGACCTACCTATTCATCCATCTATCCATCCACCCATCCATTCATCTTATGTAGAAATTCATGATTACTTGAGTGACAAAGAGCCCAACCAAGTGCTGTTTCTTGTATTAACAAAAAACATCACAAGACTTGGTCTATCATGACTTGTTGGTCCCTCAAGACCCTTGATGTACATCATTACTCTCTGTCTGTGACAGATGCCTTGTTGTCCAATCAGAATACCCAACCATCCCCAAGTGGTCTGTTCTGTTTGTCTGCAATATGAAGCATAACTTTATCAGTGATTGTGATTTTTAGGTGTAATAAAAATAATTTCTCATCATAAGATGCATTTGTTTTGTAGAGTAAATCTCAATTCCTAATTCATTAGAAATTTCAGTGAACATATAAATTACTTTTATCATTGATGAAATATGGGCTGGGACTCCTAGAACCATGCTCTTTTGGATATCGAGCCTGATGTTCTCTTTACAATCTGGTATTAAAAAAAGAAAATCAACTGAGATAGGACTCTAAAATTCCCTGCTACCAAAACTGATGCTGGATCTTTTGCATGGGATTTGGTTGGGGGCTTTAATTTCCTCCGCTCAGCACAGTTCCCAAGGTATTGATACTTACAAAGATCCAACACTGTCTTAAAATCATATCTGTGGTTTAAAGGAGAGATCTTTTTATTAATTGAATAGTTTAAGACAGTATGAGGTATCAGGACTTTCAAAAGCCTTTTTATCCTGTGCTTTACTAATGTGATAATATGTTTAGATGACCTTCATGAATGTGACCTCTGTGACCCTTTTATGCCACATCCATTAATTTAAGACAAAAAGGCTTTCACCAAGTGCTGGGGGAGGTGTGATTTTCCTTCCATTATCTTTTCCTCCCTTTGGACATTTCCTCTAACTCCACCCCAGTTGTTCACATATAGTGGAACAAGGTCAAGTAACTGATTCAAAGGCAACTCATCCTGTAGAATAGGAACTTCTTAAAATGGAATCTAGAAGCCTAAGTAAGTAGCAGAGGCTTTGGTGAGCTTGAAAATGAGAGATTGTGCACTTTAGAAACAAAACAAGAACGAGTCCCATCTAGCTAGAATGAAGAATAAAAATTGTCAGTAGCTAGAGAGAAATGAGCAACGAGGAAACCAAGTAGGCATACAGGGTACAAAATATTGTGATAGTAATAGAGAAATATGGAGATAGTAATGAAAACATGCAGTCAAATAAAGGGGGAGAGAGAGAGAGACAGAGAGAAAGACACAGAGACAGAAAAAGAGGCAGAGAGACAAGAGAGATAGAAAGGCAGAGACAGAGACAGACAGGCTGACAGAAAAATAGATAGACCCAGAGAAAGAAAGCCTTATGAATGTGTGTTTCTAACATTCCCACCTCCAAATCAATCCCTGCAAAACAGCATTGTTCTTCACTTTCAGTCCTTGGAAATTCAACAGATTGTCCTTGTCTTTTTAAAATAAGCTCCTTTTAAGTGAATTATTTTTAGAGAGGCCCAGTCCTTCACTATCAAAAAGGCTTGGCTGAAATACATCCATTACAAGACTCTCTTGCTACAGAACTGAAGAATCTCTGTGATTATTTTATTTGGCCAAGGGCCATTCACTTTACACAAAATCACTGGTGGTTGAGGGTCAAAGAGAACCCTTAAATTACCAGGGGCTTAAATTGGTGACTAAGGTTTAATTTGCTTTAAAAATCAACAAAGAAATATGATCTATGTTGGGCACTGGGCAGATTCACACAAAGATGATAGCAAAGTCCAGGTATGCAACATAAAAGATTTTTTAATGCATAAGTAAGCAGAATCCAAATGCAAATGTTGAATTGGACCCACCATGGCTGCCTCTTAGAAAATCAACCTGCTGAGAAGAAAAGGAAGAAAAAATGAGCTGGGGCCATCGTAATTGCAGTACTGCGCTCCCTGCCCATGGAGTAGCTGTGACAGTACTTTGCCCCGCAGTAAACCAGCTGCCTCCACCTTCCTTCCATTGTGGGCAGCAGGCGCGTGCTGAGACACTAGAGTGCAGGCAGACTGCACCTTCGTAGAGAGCTGCCTTCCATGTTCACATTAATAAAAGCCGGTGTTAAGTATGTTCAAGGAAAGCACAGCATTAAACATTTGTTAAAACTTGCAGAGTCTAAGCAAGGAGACCAGCGCTGCCAGCTTCAGTGACTTGGAACAATGGAGCTGGGGAACAGTGTGCTGGAAGCTCCAGTAAGATTAACTATCACAGATAAGGAAGCAGAAGACTAATAAATAAGGGTAGGATGGGAAGTTTGTGGCTCTCTCCCTCTTGCTCTCTCTCTCTCTTTCCTTCTCACTCATTCTCTCTCAGTGTGGAAGGATTAACTATAAAGGGAATATACAGTTTTTGGTTTTAAGGCATAAGGCAAACCTGATCATGTTGGCAACTTGATTACCCTGAGATTCAATATCCTACTAGAAGTACTATTACCCATCCTGCTAAGCTAGGGTGAGCTAGAGTTGTTCTGGACATGAAGTACTCAGCAGAGCTGCTGGTGCATATTCTGGAATTCTATAAATTATAAATATTTTTGTAGCCATTATTATTAATAATCAAATGGATCTATTGGCAGCTATAATGGAATGTATTGAAATGCTGTTTTTGTTTTGTTTTGTTTTCTGAACCGGGGATTGAACTCAGGCCCTTGTACTCAGCAGGCAAGCACTTATTAGAATGCTGTGTTTGAACATCTCTAAGACAAATATTTAACAAGTGTTGGGACAACAAGGGTGAACCAGACCTGAAGCTTAGCTAAAGCTCATGGTCTCAAAGGGTGAGACATTCAAGTAAGCAGAAGATGGCCAACAAATTCTAGGCAATCTGTAAATGTAGTTGCAGGTCAGTAAACGTTCGATGAGATTTGCTCAACTTCAGACTCCCAGAATTTACCCTTTCTACTTAGAAAGATTTTGGCCAATGTTCTTTTCATTTGCTAATGAATTGGAAAACTTCTCACACAGAAAGGAGATGAATCACAATTTGAGGCCAAATTAAGTTACTTAAGAAGGTCTCATCTCAAAATTTAAAAATAGAAAAGTTTGGGAATGTAACTTAGTGGCAGCATCCCCTTGGGTTTGATACCCAATATCAGAGAAAGGAAGGGAGGGAGAGAATAAAGAAAGGTAGATTAGTTCAAAACCAGGGGGTGATGGTGAGTATATGTACCCCTAACCACCCATTATCCACTCGGGGTAAGCTGACAACATGGAAAACTAACTTAGCAAATTGGCATCAGATTAAATGGAAGAAAAAAGAATCTGGATAGGAAAGATAGACTTTGCTACAACCACCAATATCCCTAACCACAGCAATAATTCTTTAAGTCCACCATTTCACCACTCATATGGCCCATTCAAGCATAGTTCATTTTTGTATAAATTTGTATGGTACAAAAAGGCTGCAGCAGGATTCTCCCCAACTTCAGTCATTCGCCACATCTTCAATTTTTGCCATTATCACCTTACTACCTACTTACTACCTTACTTGCTACTTTTATCTTACTCTTTGCACTACTCACAATCTATTTTATTTTTCATTTTTTAATTAATTAATTGCTATACAGTCTTACTATACAGCTCAGACATGTAGTGATCCTCCTTTCTCAGCTCGGACATGTAGTGATCCTCCTTTCTCAGCCTCCCCAGTGTTGGCATTACAGTTGGACATCACCATGCCTGGATTTGGTGGCAGGCACAGTGGACCTGGAGTTCCAGGACCAGCATGGCATGTGGTGCCGGAAATCTAACCCAGGTCCCTGCACTTGCCAGGCAGGTGCTTAGACTGCTGAGCTGTCTCCCCAGCCTCTATACTTTAAAATAAGCTCTATAAAAGAAACTTCTAGCATAGATGGGAAACCACTACTGTTAGCCATAAGTGGAAAATAGCCATGTAAATATATACATCTTATTTCCCTGTCCTTCTTGTTATTACCGACTGAAACAGGGGGCCCCATAAGAAGTTTGTTTGTTCTGAATGTCATCATGTTAAAAGGGAACTTACAAGAAATATTTCCATAGTATTCAAATTGATATTATTTACTGTTGTGTCCGTAGTCCTCTTCAAAAGTTATTTTTCACACTTTTGGAAAAATGCTAGAATTAACAGTGAAAGGCTGGCTAAGGCTACACAAAGCAGTTTCAGCACAGCTCACCACACACTTATTAAACAAGCAGGAGGTGTCAGGTAAGATAGTGGGAGTTAGTAAGGAAAAGATGGGTGTACAGATGTGGGTTGGCATATCTCCTGTCCTCCAAAGTCTCCAGAACTAGCCGAGGGGCAGCAGATAGCAACAGCCAAGCATTATCAATCAAGGTATCTTAAGCTGACCACACTACCAGCAGCACTAACTTATGCCTATTTTTCCTCGTTGTTGGAGTCTTTCTGAGGTTATTTTCCCTATACTCACTCTCCAGGACCCAAAATGATGGATTCATCCTACCTAAGACACCACTCATCTTATCGCAGAGAGAAAAGTGGCCAAATTGAAGCTCATAGCGACTTCCATTTCCCACTAACACAGGCCATATGTCCCTTCTCTCCACTCACTGGTCAAACAAGAGCCAATATATTGAAGAATGATATGAGCCCCCAAGTATTAAAGCAGCAGAACGGAGGCTTGAGCCAAGAGTTGTTAGAATTGTTGCCCATTGTGATACCACTGAACTAACCTGCTTCAATAAGAAGAAAAGTGCATTGAGATCGGACCACACAGATACTCTGCAGAATCAGATCAATTCTAAGTGAAAGGATGAGCTAAAACACCCTAAAGGCTATATATATCCCCATATACCTACCATCAGCAAGCTACCAGTGGGTTTCTATGTGCTTGGCAAGGGAATGTCCTCAGAAGCTAGGATGATCCTTTTTCACCAAGGAATAAGCTCACAGAAGAAGGCTGCCCAGCATTCTCAGACTCCCCTTCCCCCACTTTGTTTTACATGGAGCTTAGAATGTAGGAGACTTCCGGGTCAGGAGGCATTTAAATAGCGACCTGTAGGAAGAGAGAGATGAACCAGATGACCTCTGAAATCCACTTCTCACCCTGTGGACCTGTAGGATTTTACTCAAAGGACAAACAGAAAATAAAAACGAAGTGGAGATAAAATTTCTTGGGTAGAAAGATAGTACCATTGCAAGGGAATTTAATTTCTCCCTGAACTGAAAATGAAACCCAAGACAATAAGTGACTATATAAAGAGAACACTGCTGCCTAAGTGTTGACATCAGGCAGCTCCTTTCACTCTGAGTTTGGATTTTTATAGAAAAATGAAAAAGTTTTCAAACAGCTTTAGCCCTTCAGTTTATATTGCCAACAGGGCAGACAAACTGAGAATTTAAGACTGTAGCTGTCACATATAAATCCATAAAGTAGCTTTGTCTCTTATTTTCTTTTGATTGTTTTTTAAATAGACTTTACAAAATTAATTATTTTTGTAAAAAAATAAAATGGTCAAATATCACAACTACTGCCTAACATTCCTGCACGCTAAATAAAACATATTCTTTCAGAAGGTGATTCTAAAGCTTAGGCCATTCATTGATAAATTTGTAATTAATGGGAAATACCTTCCCAAAATCAAATACACAAATGCCCCAAATCAAATACAGAGGTAAACACCACACACTGAATAGGAATTAACAACAGAAGTGGGACTTATGGAAAGAGAGGAGGAACAGCAATAAATACAGAACTCCTTCTAAAACTAGTTGTATTAACTTAATGAAAATCTATCTCCACTGATTTCACAAAAGTCCAAGATTATAGGGATGTGCATGTGTGTATGTGTTTCTGTGTGATTAGAAGAAAGATGTCACCTGATACATGTTAGTCACGCTTCCAGGGATTTGTAAAGTGAGAAAGGATTATGTAAAGTTTAGGAAATTATCATTTATGCAGAGAGGATTTAGGGGGTATGACTATGTTTAGTCTGCTTCTCAAAACAATGATGGATGTGAAAGACCAAGGTTAACTGGCAACTCCACAATATAATTTATTCAAAGCCATGTGATTTTCACCAACACAGACCCTCTTACAATCACATCAGTATCTTCAGGAATAACCCAGATGTCAAACCAGAAATAGCACTTTTGAACATCCCCTTGAGAGGTCGTGTTGGAGACAGAAGGGAAATGACATGAAGCAGTAATGAAAACCACAAGAACAGGGATGTAAAGTCAACGGTAAAAACTGAAGGGAGTGCCATGCATCTCAACTGGAATGGGATGATGTTGAAGCTACAGCAAAAATGCAACTAGGAAAATGCAATAGAGAGCACAGGTTTATCAGCTTAGCAGTGGTCACCAGCTGTGGAGGTGGAAGCACGGAAGAGATGAACTTCATTTGCTTTTGTTTTGCATTCACAGGAGCAGAACACCCTGGCTTCCCCAGACACTGACTGTATCTACTAATGACTAAAAGCAGACATGGGGGAGGCTACCCCGCCTTTTCTCACCACATTTCACTGCTTCTAAGGCACATATTTTTAATACTTTAATACCTCAGACACTGGGAGATCTTTTACAATTAAGAATTGGACATAATTTATTTGGTAACATTTTTCTCTTCTTTGGGCCAGCACACACACACACACACACACACACACACACACACACAGTCACACACACCCAAGCTTCCTGAGCTGATAAAATACACAATACACAGAATCCTGTTAATCCTGTTCCACTTCCCTAACACTCACAGTTTGTCATTTAGAGCTTCAAGAGAATGATGACAAGGAACTTCTTTATTATGTGTTAAAAATGTCAACATTTGGAGCCAATGTTGCCTTGGCTCAAGAGGATCCATTCCATGAATTTCTTAGAAAGAATTGCATGACTGACTGAGGCACCATGTTAGGGAGCTCACATACCACAATGCTTCAGGGAGCCAAGGAGCTGCTCCCCATGGGGTTTAGAACCCTCTGCCTCCATAGCCTTTATTCCTGAGAAAACTTCAGTGGTCACTGAGAGGGCCGAGAAGGCTCAGATTCTCTGACCCCTGACCCTGTGGAGGCTGATTCAACCTAGTGCAGGCACTAGTAACAGCTTTTCCGATGATACAAGTGCTGCACATCTTGGGCCACAGTAGAAAATGGCATTAGTACTCTGAGGTGACGGCTGTACAGTTACCTGGGCAGAAGAGGCTAAGGTCAAACCTTCCAACACTCTTCTCTTTCAATCAAATCAGACTTGGCTTAATCTGCTTGTGTATCAGATTCTATATTAGGCTAAGACAAGCCTGGGTTATAATCCAACTTTTAGTACTTAGTACTTTAAAAATATCTGTATTTTAGGTTTCAAAAGTCAAAATAGAGCTAATAACATATACTTAAGATTTGCAGACCATGTAGGCACCATACACAGTAGAAGGAGTGTCCTGAACATTACAGGTGGTTAGCAGGCTGTAGCCACCAATAATTACAAGGGCATGGGCCAGTCAAATAGCTCAGTGGATTAAAGTGACTGAAAGTAGGCTCAGGAGTCAGAGGTTCCATCCCTGGGTCTGCTGTGCCGGACTTGCCCCTGGGGCACGATGAGAGGGCAATTGAGACTGGGCGTGGTGGCGCATGCTTATAATCCCAGCTCTTGGGAGGCTGTAAACAGGTGGATCACTAGGAGTCTGATCTAGTAGTGAGATCCTGAACACCCTGCAGACCCTTCCCTAAAAAACAAAAATAAATAAGTACAGAGTCATGATCATTGACTGCTTGGATGCTACTGTTGTCATGCCCTATACAGATACGTTGGGTGCATTGAGGAGAACAGTGAAACTGTTATCACCTGATGCTAGAGCAGATTGCCGATCCCAGCCCTGGTTAAGCAAAGCTTGGAGCTGCAGCTGCATGACACTATGCAGAGGCTGGCAAGCTGGTGAAACACCTTTTGCCTGGCTTCCTCTCAACCCTCAGCACTGGGGGCCTAAGTGTTTGCAAGGTTGATGCCAAGTTCTGGGGACAGAAGGACCTCAGTACTGGCTGGAGCGTGTGGCAGCTCTTCTACAGATCTGTTATAGGACAACTCCTTCTGCAACTAACTGCAGGTGCTTGCATAACACAGCTGCCAGCCACTGCAGTATGCATTTCAGAGCTTCTGCTTGTCACAAGCATTAAAAAATGTCCTCTCCTTGTGTGGGACGCCCCAATTTTCACATTGCCCCCATCTGCTCAGTACTTTAAACTCAGCAAGTGGCAATCTCATTTGTACCTAGGGTAAAGATGTTCCCCTTTAATGTAAGCTTAAGCTTTTATTAAAAACATTTAACATGTTGGCTACTACAAAGAATATCTGTTCCTAGAAAAGAAGTAAAAGAAAAAGAAAATACTGTCTTCATTGGAACATGTTTTTAACTCAAAATATTTATAAAGAACTATAGAAAACTTTTGGATCCTATTATTTTAAGAAAGTATTTTATGTCACATTTGAACAGCCTGGGTGTGGGAGGCAAGGTTTCAATACTTACTACAAAGATAGAAATCGAGCTCTGAGTTCTGAATACAGAGCAGAACGACTTGAGGGTGTTACTTCAATATTTTCCCTTAAAAGTAAGTTGCTCAGTTGCATATGGCATCTGCCCAAAGAGGATTGCTTATCTACAATAAATTAGAAGGAAATATCCTTGCAGATGGGTGTCTATACAAGAGACTGATAAAATCAAATAAGAGTTTCCCAACATCTACAGACCAACACACTAATTAAATCAGTTGGTTTTTAAAATGTGGGACTTTAAAGGCTAAGATCTACTTAATTACATGTTTATATTGAAAATCTACTTTATTCCCTTTTTCTTATTCCCAGGAACTCACAGATAGCAGCATTGAGCAAGCAAGAAGAGGGTCTGTGACAACTAAGAAAAAGCCAGAGCAAGATTTCTAACCTAAGCACTTTCAATTGCTTGGATTCAGAACATAAAATGTATCTTTAATATAAATGGCTAGATCCCCACCTCTGCCTTAATGACCTGCTTGATATATACCGTGGCCATTCATATTAATTACATCATTAATAATGGTTGCTTTGAGAAGCCATCTATGAATACAGCAATGTCAGGAGACATATGGACAGTCTGAAATATCTGTAGATTGGCCTTAAGGAACCAAAAGCTCACCTTCAGAAAGGGCCATTTATTGATTGCTCAAGTAAGAGGAGAAGCTGCCTAAGACATGGTCCTCTCTATCACCCTTAGGAGGGTACAGCAGAGGGTAGGAAGATCGAAAGAGGGTGCTTGCTACAACTGGAAGTAGACATAAAGCTTTTGAAAAGGAGTGATTAAATGGAGAATGAGTGTCCCCTAAGGATGCCACTGATACCTTGGCCTTGTGTTTATGGTCTCCAGAATACCCTGGCTACCCTTTGTCATACCAGGTATGAAATTTCCCAAAGTGAATGGCTACTGCACTACATCTGCCAAGCGCTAGGTTACATGAAGCACCCCTCTCATATGATCCCATTTATTTCCACAGGCATTCCTGTGGGTGTCCAGGAGTGTATTATCACCACTTAATTCTACCACTTGGGAAGGCAGAGAATCAGAGAGATTAAAATAACTGAGCTACAGCCACAATGCTTACTGTCAAGTGTAGCAAGGGGCCAGACATCCACACGAGCATGACACTTCTTCTACATGGGCATGACACTTCTCAGCTGTTCTCTCCAATGTTCTTCATCTTTACAAGCCCTGGATCTCTCCTTTTCCTGAAGCAGAGACTGCAATTTGCTGAGCAGTGCTGAAAGAATGTGGCCAGGATGACTGCAGCTGCAGACAGAGTGAATGAAGCATCTAGGATCATAAGCAGCCTCAATTTTCCTGCTGAATAATTGAAGTCTTAACCTGCAGGGAATAGGGAGGCACTGAAATATTAAGCAGGAGAACTGACATCACCATTTTTTCAGAAAACGAATCCAGAATTTATTGATCCTAGTTGGTTTGGTTGTTATTATTTCGTTTTCTTTACATCTAACACATAATCAAGTTCCCATTTTTAAAACTATATCAAGTCAACCAGTCATTCAGGGACCTGTGACTGAATCTCAGCCCATAAACATCAGCTCCCCTGGCCTTGTCTCTTTATATGCTTCAGAGCTCTTTGACTCTATCTTGTTCAGTGAAGTGGGATGGAAACAGCTCCCTCTACCGAAGATGTTTTGAGAGTGATGATAAGCACATGACTGACCCCTGCAAACATTCCATGGAACCTGCAGAAATGTGTCCCTCACAGTTCATATGCTTCAGGGCTAACCCCTGAAGCCTCAGAATGTGACTTCATTTGGACCTAGGATCTTTATAGAAGTAAAAAGGTTAAAGAAGCTCCTTGGAGTGCAATCTAATGGATGCAACTAGACATTCACAGAAGGCAGATGATGAGAAGAGACATAGGAAGAAGCTCATCATCCAGGCAAGCCAAAGGGAAAAGCCCAAGGCAAATCCTTTCTGGAAAGTCAAAAAACTAATAATCTGGATGACCCCTCGATGTTGGTCTCCTGTGCTAGAATACGGTGCTGTTTTTGAGTCACCAGGCTGTGTGCTTTGCTCCAGCAGCCCCATCACACTAATGCAGCAAGGACTTGGTGTGGTCTCTTCCACTGCCTACTCTCTATCAGGGTTCAACATTCAGAATCTCTTTTCTGACTGGTGCTCAGACTCCTGACTGTCCTCTTGGCCTGAGCTCAGGAGAACAAATGAGTTCCATTTTTTCCAAGCCTTGATCATCTGTAATCATACAGAAAACATCACTCTGAGGGTAGGGTGACCAGCCTGGACTCAACAGATAAAAGTGCTGTGATTGATTAGAAATGTCTGCTACAGGCAGAGAATGGGAGGGGAAAGGGTATGTATTAAGCTTTTTTTTTTTTCAGCCCTGCATGGTCTCTAACTGATATATCCACATTGAGAAACTTCCCAGATTGAGTTTTCTAATGACACTACATTAGTTTTTTCATCACTCTTCTCAATAGCTTCAAGGAGCTTTGTTCGCCAATCAAATAAAAAGTATAATTTGGCCTCCAAATCCTCTAGATATATTTTGGTATTCAATAATATAAGAAATAACAGCACAGTCATCATATAAGAAACACAATAATCATAATATTATCAAATACAATCCCAATATTCTTTTTTTTTTTTCTGGAACCGGGGATTGAACTCAGGCCCTTGTGCTTACCAGGGAAGCGCTTATTCCACTGAGCCA
>NDGN011548319.1:22192-41317 GCA_002564285.1 Tympanoctomys barrerae | reverse complement strand
GGAACCAAGTCATGAAAATAACTCACGTAGGGCCACCCACCAAGTGGTATTCCCTGTACTCCCTGCTGTCAAATCCCATGCACCCAAGTATTCTTCTCTGTATTTCTAGATATTAAATATTAGAATGGAACTGGCTTTAACTTTCATTGCCATGTGGGTTCCCTAAGGTGTTGACAATGTGTGACGCATTAAAGAGTAGGTCATTTAACTGTGGCGATGAGTATGCTGCCAATATTGCACATTTAGGGAATCATGTTGGAGCTTCCGTTGGAGCCTGGTTAAACAACATGCATTTTGTGAAGTTTTATAAATCTCTATGCAAGCCTAAGTTTCACTGCCTTCTCTTACTAGAAGCTCTACTTCAGTCTCAGTATAAACACAAAGGGAGTATTATGTTATAGCTTAAGCTAAGATTTCCAAGGACCTCAGCATATGCTCATTCAAACCATACTTTATCACAAATGATGCTTACAGAAATGATGACACTTTATTCTGGGAAACTGTATTGCTTGACTTAAAAATAGTGGCTGTCTTGATCATAAGATATTAGTGTCAAAGATGCATACGAAAACTCTGGCTACAAGTGAAATGGGAGAACTTTCCAAAAACTTTCATGCTGTTTCATGATGTTGAATTTTGCATATGAATGTCTAGAAGCACTAATAAAGAATCTAAGTTGATATTTGTGTTCTTCACTTATCCACATGTTATATGCTTACATTAACCAAAAGCTTTTCTCCTTGATTTCCTTCATGTGTGTGCAATGTTTGTTCAGTGCCAGGCACAGTGACCCATTCATCAGGACAGTAGGAATGAGCTAAATATTGGTTATGTATCACAATCTGATAAATACAACTTGGTATAAGCTTTCTTTCTGTCTTTCTTTCATTTTTTTTTTTCCCTTGGAACCGGGGATTGAACTCAGACCCTTGCTCTTGCCAAGGAAGTGCTTATTCTACTGAGCCATCTTCACGGCCCCTAACCTGGTATAAGTGTCAAAAGCCTTTCCTTAGATCTTGGGGAGTCTCAGGATAACAGTAGCTTCTAATTCCTACAGTTGTAATCTTTCATAAGTATGCACTATGTGTCTTCCCTGTGAATAGACCCTTTTGTAAAATCTGAGTCTAAAGGGAAAAGGCATTTCAAATAATACATTATAGAATTTTCTTAGTTTTATTAAAATTATAAATTGTCACATTTGTTCCTTGGTGTTCTTCATTTGGTACCTGTTATAAGATATGAGTGTTAAAGTTTAAACTAATTTCAGAGGTGAGTGACATTTCTTTTCTTTTCTTTCTTTCTTTCTTTTTTTTTTCTTCTCAGAACTGGGGATTGAACTCAGTCCCTTGTGCTTGCCAGGCAAGCTCTTATTCTACTGAGCCATATCCCTGGCCCCGACATTTCTTAAGTGATGAAAATGATTATTTTTCTATTTATTTACTTTCTGTTTTTTCCATACTAGCTTCTTCCATTGAAGAGATAGGCCAGACCACAAGTGGATGATGGAGATTGTGGGAATTTAATATATAATTCAAATGCCAATTTGTTACAGAAACTGTTCTATGTACTGGGAAAAGTCAAAGATCTCATAGTTGATAAATTAGACTAGGAAGGACATTTGAAAACTTTTTTCTAGAATTCTCCAAAAATAGGCATTCATTCATCTGCTTTAAATTTCTGGGACTACTAACACTGCAGATTCCTACCAGGCATGGTAGTTCACTTCATTCCTGAAGTTAGGTCTTCCAGAAATTAAGCATTTAAGAAGTTAAAGGATTGTAAGTTGAGGTCAGCCTGGGCAATTTAGCAAGACCAAGTCTCAAAAATAATAAAAGGGCTGAGGAAGTACTGTGTAGATAAGCGTGCTTGTCTAGCATAGGCAAAGCCTTGGGTTTGATCTGCGTTGCTGCAGAACAAAAAAGTGGAGATTTATTGGTCTACACTTCAAACCACGGTGTCTCCAAGTGAGGCAAGAAGACTAGGAAATAAAAATTTGATAGGAAATCCCCAGTGAATGCCTATGGCTTTGCTAACAGTGTTAGTGTCCACAGGCTGCAGGGAACATAAGGCACAACGTACTGAAGAGACTTAGCAGCGCCAAGTGAGGCCTTGTGCCACAAGCCTCTCTATTCAAAGCTACACAGGCGAGCTGCAAGTTTAAAATTCATTTGACATGCATCTTTCTGCCTCAGCTGTGTCGTTATATAACTTAATTACTTCTTAGTTTGATTTGACGGCCTTATTCTATTAGATAAGATGTGTTAATTACTCTGATGGCAATATGTGGCAATAATGGCTCAGTGTTACATTAATAATTTCAAGATCATGAATAATATGCAACACCTCTGTGTCTGAGCCATTATTAATTTGTTTCACCAGTGCTGAAGTGTTTAAAATTGAGTTTTAAGCATGTCTTCTCAGAAGAAAAAAGAATAATACATGTATTGAGAAACCTTCCCTTTATTCTGCTCTTAACTCTATCCTTGCTATCACAATTAGCTATATATTATACCTGATTAGTGATGGAAAAATCCCATTTTATTTTTTACAAGGTACAGGTAAATCAAAACAAAGTCTTCTCAGATAAAGGAAGGAGAAAAGTAAAAGCAATATAAATTTCTATAATTGTATCACTTATAATGATACTCAAGGGATAAGAATACTTATAAGTAGAATTTTTTATAGCCTGAATTCTCAGTAGAATCACATTTTCTTTCCTAAAAGAAGTAGATCCTGCTCTTCCCTTACATAATGATTAAGCAGTTGATACTTGAACAGAGAAGGAGAGTAGACCTCTGCCCTGTCTACCTGGCTACCAAGCTCAGTCTGTACAGGAACCACCTTCAGTGCCTATAGCTGGATATTCAGTTCAAGATAGACTAATTAACTCATTTCTTTCTCCTGGAAGTTGTTATGGGGTAGCAAGTGGGACAAATTGTTCCAGTCCAAGCTAACTCAAGGATTTTCTACAGCAATTGAGAAAGATATGTACCAGGAACAAGTGGGCATATGCTTGTAATAACTGACACCCATTTTTCTATTATGAAAGGAAAATCTACCATCTTTTCCTAATAAGAAAAAGAGCAGGGCTGATAGGAGGAGAAGTGAGGCTAACTCCTGATGACCGAATTTAAGCCCCTGAATCCAGCCATACCTACAGTCAACTATTATTGCTTTACAAACAACTTTCTTCTTTCATTTTCTGGTTAAGCTGTCAAGGTGGAACTTGGATCACTTGCAACAACATCACAAAGACATTAAATAACACGAAGCAGGGTTGGGGAGATAACTAGGTGATCTAAGTGCTGGCCTGGCAAGCATAAGGACCCAGATTTGATCCCTGACTTTGCATGCTGTGCTGGCCCTGGAACCCCAGGCATGTCTAGCCAGCCACCAAAACCAGGCATGATGGTACATGCCTGTAATCCCAGCACTGGAGAGGCTGAGACAGGAGGATTACTATGAGTCTGAGCTGCACAGTGAGACTATGTACCAAATAAATAAATAAATTTCAAATACCCCCCCCCCAACAAAACCTTCAGAATGCACAAGCTTTTAGAGGTAGTAATAGGTTTGTACTGAGTTTTACTTACAGTTTTTTTAGCAGTGGAACAGAGTAGCATCAGGCTTGAGTTAAAGATTGGGTGACCACAATATATCACCCAAATCCGAGCACTTTTCCGCTTTATGTATGCACTGTGGAAAATTTTATTTTTTGTAGTAAAAATTAAAAAACCCAGATTTTCAAAGCAAGATCATAGGAGAGTAACAATAATTAATACATTACATATTGTTGTCTTCAGAGTAGTTACTTGAGGTACAAGATATAAATGTGAGATACAATTGAAACAACCTTAGCACGAACTGTTTTTTCAGTGAACTAAGATGAACAGCAGAATATCTTAGCATGTATTTGTATTCCCCTTTCCCTTCCTTCTTTTCCTTTTTACCCCATCATGTTTTCTTTTCCTTCTGAACAGTTTTTCCCAATTCACAATGTCTATTATGTATTTTGAGTCCTACTTGTTTGTTCATCTTCTCACACTAGTGAGACTGTATGATGTCCACACACATGGGTGAGAAGTTTGAATCTATGCAAAAGTAACAGAATAGAACAATAAACTTCTATAAATCCACTGTCAAGTTCCCCCCCCCCCATTGGCTAATCCATTCATTCACCCATTCTGATTCATTTATATTCCATCATTTTTTTCTACTTTTAATATTAATTTTGAGGGCCAGCCAAATAGCTCAGTAGATTAAAGTGCCTGCTTAGGCAGACACAGGGGCTGGGAGTTTGATCCCCAGGCCTGCCTTGCTGGCCCTGTCCCCCGGGGTGCTCTGATGGAGACTAGGTGTGGTGGCACATGCCTATAATCTCAGCACTTGGGAGGCTGTAAACAGGAGGATCACTATGAGTCCAATCTATGCAGTGAGACCCTGTAGACACTGTAGACCCTGTCCTAAATAAAAAAAAATATTTTTTGAACTAAATCTCAGACATCATATCATTGGATAAAATTTGAGAGAGAGGTGGGACTATTACACCAGGCTAGTGTGTGAGAGCTAATAGTATTCAAGAGAGACAGAGATTGATACTATGAAATAGATTAAAAATGAGTAGTTTCGCAGGATCCATAATCTAAGTACTATGCTCTTGCCAGTTGAGTCAGTGGACCAAGTGGATTGCTAAAAATTAGTGAGATGTTATTGCTGTCAGTGTTTTTTGGTTATCTATATGCTTTATTGAATATTCATAGTTAGGGTCCTCCAAGAAATGGATGTAGAAATAAGAATAAATGTGCAAGAGTTTCCATAGAGAAATACGATCATGAATGAAAATTGGTAGGAAGCCAGGAGAAGTCTAGGAAAGCAATGGAAGCAGGTTGCTAGGCTGACCCTAGGGTAACGAGAGAGTGAGGATGGAGGAGTAGGAATGATTTGTTTTTCAAGGCTGCCAGGAAGTCTTTAAGCCAAAGTCTCATAGGAGGGTCCTAATGAGCCCTGGGAATCAGCCTGGGCAGGCTGCCCTCCTCTTGGGCTAGGAGCATCCCATAAAAGTGTGGGCTCACGGTATGAACAGAAGGTTCAGAGTGCAGCCAATGAAGCCTTCAGCCGATTCTGTTGCCATGGTTGGAGGGCGGGACATACATCTTCACAGCCACAATGTTTACCAAGACTTTCTTCTAAATACTATTCATTAGCGATGCATGGTGGTTCAAAACATATATTTATGAATTGCACTGATCCTGTTAAAATTTTACCTTTACTGCTTAGGAATGTGACCAAATGAATCACTTTTCATAGTGCCTTAAGCATGAATTGAGGAGAACAGTACTCCTTACTTTATACTGTAAGAAAATTAAATGTAACAGACTATACATAGTGCTTAGCAGAGCTCCTGGGCTCTAGCAAGTGCTTGAGAGCTGTCGGGAATGTTGATGTCCGTGATGGTGATTATGGTACAGACACGAAGATTTTGTGAAACATGGATTTACAGACATTTAATTCCTGAAAATGGCTACTGTGATGGCAATAAAGAGTCGGCACTTCATCTTCACACAAGGTCTGTTTCGTTTCCTTTTGGGACCTCAAAAGTACCTTTCTTTTCAGAATTCCCTTTGTCTTGATTACTCTTGCCCCTTCTCTCCTTTTTCTAGTTATTTGTTGCTTCTTCTGGTTTCTACCCTGAATCTATAATCTGGTGACAGCTTTCATTTGATACCTCCCTTAGTTATGAATTAAAATCTACTATTTAAAAATCACAGGCCCAATGTCTATCTATTAAAATTTGTATTTCCTTTTGCTTTGTTTTGTTTTTAGACTTTTACTTATTTGGCTTATGAATTCACTATGCAGCTTGGATGCGCAATGATTTTCCTGTTTCAGCCTTCCCAGCGCTGGGATTATAGGCATGTGCCAACATAACCAGTTTTGGTGGCCAGCTGGCAGCACACCTGGGTTCTGAGGCCTGCGTGGCATGTGGTACTGGGGATCGAACCTAGGTCCTTGTGCTTCCAGGAAGGCACTTAGACCACCAAGCCATCTTCCCAGCCCCCAAATTTGTATTTCTATACCATATCATATACACAATGATATATATTGATAATAAGGAAAATTAACAGTGATTATTATAATTGTAATCAGTAATAATACTAGTAAGACAATAGTGCTGTACTCTACCCAAAAACAGACTCTGAAGGCAGAGTCTGCGCTATTCCCTGACACACCCCGAGCACTTAGCACTACGAGTGAAACAGTCACGCTCAATAAATATTTTGACAGCACAAAGTTCAAATTGTGGCAGTGCCAGGCACAGAAGGACAAATACTGTGCATTCTCATTCATACACACAAGCTAATGAAGTGGGCTTCATACAAATGGAGAGTTGAGTCGTGGTTATAGGACTTGGGAAGGATGGAGGGAAGGGCAGCAGAAGGAGGCTGGGTAACAGGTACTGGTAAAAAGACAGGCAGGAGGATTCAATGTTAGTGTTCTACAGCAGGATAGGATCACCATAGTTCACAGCAATATATTATATATTTTATAAAAAACTACAAAAGGAATCTTCAGACTTGTAAATAAAAAGAAATAAATGTTTAAGGACAAAGAAATGCTAATTACCTGATTTGATCATTTTTCTCTCTCTCTCTGTCTTCATATATATGTATGAATATACTTGAAATATAGCTATATATATGCTGTCACTGTAGGTATTTCAATTATTATGTGGGATTTTAAAAAATCTTTAAAATGTTAAATCAATTTTAGATCTCTGAAGGTATATATGTACAACAGCTTTGAAATTTGAAATATATTCTTAGGCCTCATTTCTATCCAACTGCCTGCTTAGTGTCTTTATTTTGATAACTTCAAGATACCCAGATGAAGCATGTCTAAAACCAAACTTTTCATCTCCCCAGGCATATGTGTTTCACCTGCTTCCAATGCTAGTCTCTTGCCATTGGTTGAAATTTGTAATGTGTTATAGAAAAAGAGCCACATAACACATTATCTCCTCTGTCAACTGCCTGCTTCTGTCTCCTAGATTTACTATGATGTAACTAAATAGCTCTCCAAGGCAAGCCAAGTATTTTTTGTGGAACAAGAAAGTCACAGTTCATGTTTCATTTCCACCTATGAATCAATACACTTATCCTATTTACTAGCACGAACCAGTCAAATTAGCCTTTAAGAATTCACCAAAGAGGATTTTGTTTATAAAGGACATTTTGAGTGCTATCCATTGTTAAGATGACCATGCATTATGGGTCAAATCTCTTCCATTTGGACAAAAATATGGTTATAACACACACACACACACACACACACACACACGGTTCCATCTACACCCTGACACTATAAGGCAGCCATTATCTTCTTCAGTTGATTATGAGGGACTGCTCTCTGCCTCTGGCTCCAAGAGAACCTCCCTTTGTCTCATGGGAGATCTGTCATGTCATGGTAGTGCTGAACAGACTTCTATAGTGAGTATAATTGCCTTCAGGATACGATCCATGCCTTTCAACAGGTTTGAATGGCTCTGCACATTCTCTGTACCATCTCCCTGCCTGTCCTCCCTCTGTTCTTCACTTGTCTTTCCTTCTCCAATTCTACGCTCAACTGAAATTGAGTTACATGGCCTCTTTTCTCCCAGTTCTGGGTCTTCTCTTTGTCTAGAATTCTCTTCCTTCTTTGTACATTCTCTTTTCTCCTTTCACCCTAGCTATTTATTACTTCTTTTTCAAGTTTTATCTCTACCACAATAACTTTTGTGATGCATCTACTGGTGGTATGCTCTGAGGAGACACCCTGCCCATGAGCTTCCAGAACACCAAGTGCCACCTTTGTTAAAGCTCTCAGTGCATTGTGCCATAGGGGCCTCCTTACTCACCAACTTTCCTTTTCCCCTCAACTGGGAAGATGGTGGACTGAGGAACTATGCCTCATTCATTACCAAATTTCCAGTGTACAAAACAGTGTTTGTCACACAGTAGGAATTCAATAAACATTTGTTCAATTACTGGAAGACTTCTGTGAAGGCTTTGCAGCATGCAAGTGTTTTCCTGTGTATTCCATTTTGTTTTCCTACAGAACCTTGTCAGGAGAGTCTTAACAATAAATGAGAGCTATGGTCAAAGTTATGAGTACCATAGGTATTTAAATGATGTGGTAAGTGAGTTCACCCATGAAGGCAACGAGGTTTTATAAAATGTTTTGCAGTTGTTGAAAGGAAGACATTAAAGTGGTACAAATCTGTGTCTGACTGAAATTCCTTTCAAACACATCCTAAGATGGATGCCTAAGTCCATGCAGTAAAGTTGGTGGAGCAAATTGACTTGGAGGGAATAACAGTAAATATAGAAAATCAACATGATCAGAGATGATGAATGGCAGAGACTGGCAGGGACAAAACAAAATAATTATCTTGTAGAGGAACAAACAAATCTATAGTGTAGTTCTTAAAAAATGGTGAAAGCCTTCCCATCACCTATACTAGTTTGTGATGAACTGAAATATTTTCACTCAGCTTATCAAATTCTACTCCATATCTGCAGCTCAAAGCACTAAAATTGAAATGGAGGGGCTAGGGAGATGACTCAGTGGAATAAGCGCTTCCCTGGAAAGTGCAAAGGCCTGAGTTTAATCCCCAGTTCTGTCAATAAATAAATAAATAAATAAATAAATAAATAAATAAATAAATAAAAAAAAATTGAAATGGAAACACTGCATCACAGATACAATTGGACCTTACACCTCATTAATTGCACCTCCCAGTTTCCATGCTTCTCACTGTTCTCTTATTGACTGAAGGTTATTGCAGGGAGGTTTCCTTAAGTCTTCTGAGTGGAATGTTTACCACCTGGTTTGAGATTCAGTTTGGATTCACTGGGAGAAGAGAAAAAAGAAAAATATAATAATTGACTATAATTATCTCCTCCATCTAATTCTTTATGTGTTGAGGAGTGAATTATTTGAAGAAATAATTTTAGAAAGCAAGAGTTAACCAATGTTTTATTTTTTGATACTTGGAATCAATCTTGTACTTGCCAGGCAAGCGCTGTGCTGCTGTGCTACATCCCTGGCAATGTTTGAAAAAAAAAGATGAACCTCCAATAATAAAGGACCTCGAGATCACATATGTAATTATCAAAGCTCAGAGCTTTTCTGGCCCTGTGGTGTAATGTTATTATGGTCAACGTTCAATATTTTTGAATTAATTAGGGTATGGTTATGTTTGATGTTGAAAAGTTATAGGATTGTGAGGGATGTTAGAATTTTGGGAAAACTGAACATTCAGTGGGGAAAAGGAATTAAAACTTTCATTTTGCACTTATTGCAGAAGCAAAGTATTGTTAGAAGGAAGTGGTGGTGGCAGTTTTGGTAAAACATGGGTCAGTGGATAAAAATATTCCTAGAGGCAGAGTGTGTGGCAGTTCTTGCAGCTGAATAACATCACTGATCTGTAGCCTAGAGCAAGTTTTCCAGGGATTTGTGAAATTTGAAGTAGTTTCTAACTGAGCATGTATCCTAGCTCTCAATGATGTAAAGCCATTCTCTTTGAAGGTCTCGTGATAGCTCAGTTCTGTCCTTTGGAATATCATTATGCCTTTTTGCCTCTTCCTCTGAGTTAAAAATTGATTTTTCGGACTACTGTTATCTTTTTTGGGTAGCTATCCTGATCTTTTCTCTTTTCCATTACAGATTACAAACTTCTTTTTGTGTTTCTGTGGCACACAATATACAGCTATGTACACACAATATTTAAAGAAAATACTACATGCTTTTCAGATGATATATGAACAGCAAATATATGAAAAAAATTTCAACATCAGTGGTTATTTGAGAGATGCAAATTAGTATAATACTTCGATTCCATCTCACCCTAGGAAGAATGGCTGCTTTTTTTTTTTTTAATTTAGTGCAGGGTTTATAGTATCTCACTACACAGATTGGACTCAGTAATCCTCCCTGTTTTCAGCCTCCCAAGTGCTGGGATTGCAGGTATGTGCCACCACATCCAGTCCCTATCACCATCTCAACACACCCTGGGGGTGGGGCCACCACAGGTATCAAGCCCCAGTCCCTGTGTCTGCCTAAGAAGGCACTTTAATCTCCTGAAATATCGTTAATCCTTGAGCTATCAGGCTGGCCCTGGCTGTTATGAATAACAAATACTAGAGGGTCTATGGGGAAAAAGGAGCTCTTCTCCACTGCTGGTGGGAGTGTAGTTGATACAACCAGTGTGGAGATTCCTCAAAAAACTAGGATTGGAGCTCCCATTTGCCCCAGGTATTTCCCTTCTGGAAATCTCAGAAGAATTACAAGCACTGTACCACAGTGATGTATGTATGCCCATGTTTATAGTAGCACCATGTATAATAATGAGCTCTTGGGAACAACCCAAATGTCCATCAGTGGAGGAATGGATAAAAAAAGATGCAGTCTTTTTACATAATGGAGTATTATTCAGCTATATAAAGGATAAACTAGTGGCTTTCATAGGTAAACAGATGCAACTTGAGACCATATTCATAAGTGAAATGAGCCAGACACCAATACATAACCTTCATATTGTCTTCCTAGTATAAGAAGCTGAAAGAGTAAGTGTGATCCAAAGTGTACGATAGATAATATAAAATGGGAAAAACCTAAGAACAAAAGAGAAACTGGTTTAGAGGAATGCTAAAAAGGAAGGAAGAGAAAAGCAAAAGGAAAAAATAGTTTAAAACGGAATAGTTACATGACTAAATTCTCTCAGTTCATTGAAAAGATAGGTTTGAGTTAATATTGTTTGGACAATTAAATGCTTATATCTCGTACTCTGAGTAACTAAAGACAACATTATTCAATGCATTAACCATTTTTACCCTCCTATTGAATTGTTTTGGATTTCATTTTTGTTTTCTTGTTTTGTTTCTTTTTCTTTAAAATAAAAAAATTAAAATTAAGTAATACTGAAAATATTTTTGAAAAAATGGGTTCTCCATTTTAATAATCATTATTAATAGTTTTAAGGGAATATTTTTCTCTTAAATTTTTTTTTGCATGTTATTGATGTGTAGGTACCTGAATATATACATGAATTTTTTTTTAAAAAATTCACACACCAAAATATCTTAGTAGTTAATTTATTTCACCTTTTAACATATACCAGCCTGCCTTATTATTTTAAACAACTATCTGATAATTTTTGTATATATCTTATAATTATCCACGTTCCAAACTACAAATGTTTTGCCAATTTGCACCTTTCTGTCTCTGTTCGCACTGCATTGAAGACCCTCTAGTGAACCTCTGTAAGGACAGCTTCACAACTCCTCACAAACAGCAGGATGTCAGGGCCTGCTGGTGTATGCTTATTTAATATCGGTAGGTTAACTCTACAGAAAAGTTACATTAATTAGTCTGCCAGCAATCACATAACATGACATAGAAAAAATTGGTTTACTTTCCTCTCTCCTCCAACTAGGAGGTAAGAAAATTGAGTGCATAGTGGTGCTTTTTATCTCTTGATTCCTGCTGCTGCTAACATAGTGCACAGCAAATATTTGCAGAAGGAAGAAATGACAAATGAAAAGGTCTGCTCATATTTTATCCTAGGTAACACCATCAGAGTTATGTCAGAGGCAATATTAGAGTCACACGTTAATATGACACCCAGACAAATTTGATAATTCATGGAGAGGTGCATATGTGGTTGAGAATTCACCAGGCAAATCCAAGGAATGTTCTCATTAATCTTATTTAGAGGCCCAGGAAGAAGAAAAAGAAGAAGAGATATTTCTACAATCAATCTATAGCTCCTTTCTTTCAGAGTGGAACATCCCACGGGGGAGCAGATGCTCTGCCTGGTGGTCTGAGTGTGTGGGAAGGGGCAGAACAGGGGCGAACAGGCTCTTCTTTACTCTGAGCAGAAAACATGTACCCCTGCTGGACAAAGTGCTGAAACATTAACTTCAGTGTCATTTGTCATCTGCACTATGTCATCCACATGAGAACAGGTTGTGGCTCTGAAGGGTCTAATGAAACTCCTCTCAACTCTTCAGCTTGACTGTCAGAGTATTCTGTCCGTCCTCCAGCCTCAAATACGTGCTCTGCTACTCCTGATAGCTGTAGACCTACTGTGGGCTTTCCTGACCTGCTTTCTGAAACCATTCTCCCCTGTTCCATTATGAAGAGATTTCTTATCTTACTGGATTTTAGCACTGAAAGACTTTGGTGTAGCTACTTAAAAAAATAAACATCTGATTTCTTGTTGTCTAAATGATAGGTTCATTTAGAAGTATCATTCTTAGTTTATATTGGCTGCCATAGTGACTTTTAATCTGATATTTAGTTAATGAACTGTAAGTATGATGCTCATCTGTATTCCAGCCTGGAATTCCACAGTATTTTTTTTTTACACACATCTCCCTTGCCTTTCAAAATGCACTTGTTTTGTATATTGTTTGCATCACACAATGCTCATATCCCTGGGGGAGACCAGATCAATCTTAGATGTATTTACTTTTTCCTGAATGCTCTTGGGCCTGACACTTACTTGGTTGATCAGCCCTGACTGGTTCTGTGGAGGAGTAATGAATGGCTTAGATTACCAATTGACTTTGAACTTTAATTTTTATTAGCTAGGTTCACGCCAAAGGACCTCTATGCCCCTGTAATCTTTAGGATGCTTTTTCTCTGCAGGCTGATGGGATTTATGGCCCCAGGGTTAGAAAAGCATAAAAATGAGATAGTCCTCCTGAGAGGTTTGTCTCTTCAGGTTAGTGTTAATGCAGAAGCCTTGTTTACCCACTAGATCCCTGGACCATAAAAAGTAAATCCATAGCAGAGTGCTAAAAGATGGTTCTTGTTTAGAGCCATTGCTTCATCTAAAACTGACATTGCAATCAATGAAAGCATTTTATTGGCCCTCTCCGGTTTTACTACAGAAAAGCACAGAGCTCTATTTTGTACCAAAACAGCAACAGATTTTGTTGGTGGCCTTAAATCAATCTGTTAAATATATTTGAAGGAAAGTGGATATTAGTGAAGTTGGATAAGAATTTTCAGGTGGTGCCAAGAAACAAGCTTCTACAAATAAACAATCTCTCAAACAAACAAACACACAGATCCGAATATTTGCATAGGTCTTACAAGTTTGCAAAATACTTTTGTATATATCGTATGTTCAATCTGTCAGCTGTAGGAAGCACATAGAGCAGGTGTGACTTATAGTGGCTCCATTTTAGAAATAAGGGTATATTTTGGACTAAACGGCATTGAGCGATATAATGTTGACATTTGCATGAGTGGTTATAATGTCTTGTGTATATTACAATTTGTGATCTTAAAAATGAACAGAAAACCTGCAGATGCTTTCACTATAAATCCACTATGGCCACCAAAATAAGCTGAGTATCTGTAGCACAAAACTAAGTCACTATTGTAAGCTTTCTATCTTACTGAAATGATATGGAAAATCTGCGTGGATAGTCAATCACAGAAAAAAGACAATGAGGGATTTGTCCACTGATGTTATAAAAATAATCTTATGCTGACAAGGTTATCTATTCCTCCCTTTATTCATTTAGAAATTGACTTTTAAAAAATCAAGCACTGTACCATAGAAGACAACACATATCTCCCCCTTGCAATTAAGAATAATAATTATATTAGGTAATATTATTGATTGAAGTTTTATGATATGTCAGGTAATGTGCTAATATACACAATAGCCCCTTATGATATAGTTTCTCATACTAGCTCCATTTTTTGATAAGATAACTAATACTTATATATAAGCATAAGCTAATAAATAACAGACCTGAACTCCATTCAAGTTTTGTTGTGATCACTCTTTCTACATAACTCTTCTTCCATATCCTCTGTTCCCTGGCTCCTGTGCTACAGTGGACAGATACAGGAACAGTGAACTTTGTCATCAACTAGGGCATTTTTATCAACAAAAGGACAATTGGTATAGGAACACAAAGTGAAGAAAATAAAATAATTTGATTCACTAGATGGAACAAAACTCGAGTCTCAAAATACTCATAGAATTTTATATGGCAAAGAAGAAACATCAATTCTAGGAAGAAAAGAAACTATGGATACAAACATAAAGTCTCATCTAAGGACTTCTGCTTTAGGTCCTATAGAGAATATTTGTTGACTATTGATGCTTATTAATTTCTCATGGAGTTCATGGTACTGTATTGGTTGTATGTATGTATGGTTAGAGAGTAGATAAAGCCATGCCTACTTTAAATTAGAAGGAGATGCTCAAGGTTGCAAGGCAATACATTCCTCAGAGTACAGCACTGACAAGACTGGTTGTTTCAGTAACACACCAGGCTGATGGTTTCAGTAACTCAGTAAATGTAAATATATCCTGAACTTATGCATTTCAATGAATTGGTATTACCTCTTCACAATGTATTTGCTCTTCACAATGTGCTTGCTATTTAAATATTCAAAAAGACTTCAAGCAGTCACCCAATTCACCTAGGGGACTGGCTGGAAAGCAAGGAGTATATAATTACCTACAAAAAGGAATAATGAGACTTGTCAGCTGTCAACCAATGTGTTATCCTAGATGTGAAGCACAGTTATGGGTGAGGAATAAAGTCTATCCATTCTCTACAGGCTTGAAGTCTTTGAGGTCTTTTAATTTAAGGTACTGTGTTGCTGTCACTCATCAATATTGGTATCATCTTATTAAGATCCCCAAGAAATGGTAGCAATTTCCTTAGAGTATTCTATATCCTTGAGGAGAAGTAGAAAGATTTTAGAGATTACTGGAGAAAGAAGAGAAATACACTAAGCATAATTATCCAGAAAATGTTCTGCTGCAGTTGAATTATATTCTTATTTGCAAACTGGAAATTTCCTGAGCTCCTTTATGCCATAGAGTGTTTAAAAGTAATTGTATATGTAGCATTTCTGGCCTTCTAACTACTAAGGTTATAGGGCGATGACAGGAATTCTTAGAGGAAGCCCTTAGATATTCAAAAAAGAAAAGAAAGGGCCTTTGAGTGAAGAGAAGAGGAGTAAATGCATGAGTTTTCTTCTCTTTCTTGCTCTGGTCACTGTTAAACCCCTCTAAAACAACAAAAGAAATAAATAAAATTACAGGGACAAAGAGAAGAGTCTAGAAGATGATGTCAGATAAGAAATGTCAAAGTCTTGGAAGTTAGAAAATCGATGTGCAGATGATAACTGACTTAATAGAGAAGAGAAAGCCAAACCAAAGGAGAAGAAAAAAAAATACATTAAGTCTGGGATTGACTCAGGGAAGCTGGAGATTCTAGGTTGTCCGTTATGTTGGAAGATAAAAGATGTGGAAACATAGACATTTTCTATAATCCTACAGAAGGGGCAGAAATTTGGGCAGTGGCGTCATTTGCTTTCTCTACATGGTGGGATCAGGGAAAAATTGATCAGATAATGTAAGGAGGGAGGCTTCAGACTTAGGGTAGAAAGCAACCCTTGTGATAGCGGAAATAATAGTAGAGGGACCAGGGAGATGGCTCAGTGGAATAAGCGCTTCCCTGGCAAGCGCAAGAGCCTGAGTTCAATCCCCGGTTCCTCAAAAAAAACAAAACGAAAACAACAACAAAAAACCCCAAAAAACAGTATAATGGTAGTTTTCGTTTGGCTAGTGTGTACTGTGTGCCACACACTGTTAGAATTGTATTATTACATAATTTTATTGAATCTTCCTGGAAGATAATAAAGTCACTATTATTACTATTTAAAAAAAAACAAATCCTGAATTTTAGAAAAGATAACTGATTCAACTAATGCCACATGGTAACACAATGAGTATACTGGAAAGGATCTTAAAAGCAGAGCAGTGAGACTTTCTTCTTAATTTCCCTGCTTCAGTGGCACTGTTTTGCAATTGTGAGCCTTCTGCACTTTTATAATTAGTTCCCATGGTGCGTAGGTTACATTTAATAGGAGGCATTTTACCACTGCTAATCATTATTAATCACCTACTATGTAAAGCATACGGCTACAAACTAGTGGCTAAGAATAAGACAGAGAAAGAAGACTTACAAATAATGTCGTTCATCCCTAAGGAAGCAGATAACTTATAACCAGAATCAGTGGAAGACAAGGGACAGGGCTGACAGGAGACTGAAGAACTATTTATACGAAAATCATATTTATTTCTTCATTTAACAATCATATATTGGAATTCTAGCATTATGTTGGCTTAGGGGAGCAGGCAGCGAGGAAGGCAAGCCTTGCTCTAAAGGAGCTCAGGTCTGAGATAAACACAGTCCCACAGCCTGCACACACAGCAGTCATGCAGCATGACAAGAGTTTCCTCATAAAACTGACTGGTGTGGAGACAGGGGTGGGAGAGAGGGACTGAATCCAGAGAAGGCCCTGTCATGAAGGTGCCATCTGAACCGGGCCAGGAAGATGAAGAGGGACCCCTCAGAGGGAAAGCTAACAAATAAGCAGAAAAACAGGAAAGGCTGTTCTCAGGAAAGGATGCAAACTGCTGAGAGGTGAGCAGGCATAGCAGGTGGAAGATGGAACTGGAGGTGAAGGCCTGAGGAAAAAAGGAGTGACAAAGGGCAAGAGGGGACAGAGAGAGAAGAGCCATGCTGAGGAAATGGAGCTGTAGCAGAGGCAATGGGATCTGTCAACTTTAAGTATCTGAAAATCCATGAGGGAGTTAAAGGTAAAATGACAAAAGGCTTCAAGAGGCACAGAGCAGCGACCCTCCATGTTCAGTCCCATCCATCTGGTGTAAAGCAACCTCCAACAAGACCATGGCATCTTTACCCTGGCCAGATACAGGCAGACAGGCAGTCTGTGCCCTGCCAACTGGAGAAGCAGAACTGGAGTGAAACCTGCTTCCTACAAGTTCTTCCTCGTTGCCCTTAGCTGAAACAGCCAGTGCTGATGGAACAACCCTGGATACCTGATGGCCACATCCTAGTGCCTGTAGCATCAGTGTAAACAATGAGAAAAGTATGAAGGACATGGATAGGTGAACTTAGTCCACAACTGTGCACAACTTTACTACTCTGAGACTGTGTCTGGTTCACAGGGGTGAGGCAATTTGGAAGCTGAGAGGAACGTCTGCGTTTGTATGCCCTGAATTATGAGCAAGCTGCCTCTGTGGCTTCCCTCTAATGTTTCTTGCTTTGATCAGCCTGAACATATTTCAGAAACCTCTTTGCCCAGGGTCCCATGCCTGGTGGATGGCCTGAGGCCATCTCTGCTGTGCTCTGCTTACATCCAGGGCATTATTTAAAACCCTGATGTTTTTAAATTAAAGAAGTTGCCAGGTTTCATCAATAGGAACTTGGTAAGCCTGTTTCTCTGATTTCTTCTAGATGAAAAGGTAGACTGTTCTATCAGAGTAGTTTTAAGAAAGAAAGCATTTTTTCACAAGTGGTGAAACCATTTCTCCCGTATGATCCGTTCTTTTCTCTGAAACCTGCTCATTCATTTTGATACACTCATCGTGACCTCATGCCACACTCCCCCACATGCTCCTAATCCTCAAAAAAGCTATTTGAAGCTTACTGAGATCTGAGAAATTGAGAACTATTTGAATAGTCTCTCTTTCAATACACAAAGAGAGACCTCTACATGGGCAGATATTCATATTAATACCTAATGGTAATCATTAATATATAATTTTATATTTTGTTTTATTCACATAATATTTATATTTCTGAGTTTCTTTTTATCTCTGTAACCATCTTCCTATTACATGATAAGTCATTGAGTTCATATGTAATAGCCAGTGTACTTGTATTCAAAATTTTGCATTCCAATATTTAAAATCCTCAATGTTCAATATTTTCAAGTATAACTAAGTGTATAATGAACATCTTATTTATGTCATTATTGCTCCAGGATAAGTCTTATTTATGTCATTATTGCTCCAGGATAAGTATTCTAAGATAAAATTATTGGAGAAAAGACTATGGGAAAATTTATAACTTTTAATAATTATTTTCATGTTGTTTTGCATAGTAGTATAAAGTTTGCATGTGACTAGTAATGTAACTATGCTAGTGCAAGCAGAATTTTCCCAGTAGTTTTCTGTGACTTAAATGTATTTTTCCTGTTTAGTCTACTAATCTCTTTAGTTTATAATCATCCAGGAAATTTGCCTTAATTGGCAAATGTTTAGTAGGAAAAACAACCTTTTTCAAGCAATTAATATTTCTATTTTTGTTACATACATTATTTTTACCTTTTTTTTGGTTTTTGTGAAATTCTTACAAAGCTTAGTGATTTTTTGAATAGTATAGGTATTAATTACTTATATGACTGTCAGGCATTTATAGAGTAATAGCTTCCATTTTAAAGTATCTTTTACCCAACTCAACAGTAATCGCCTCTTATCACCATCATCCAGTCCTTTCTCTGCCTTCAGCTTCTTAAGAGTGAGCAGCCCTGGGCTGCCTGTCCAAGCTGGAGGGGCACATTGAGTGGCAGGAGCTCTAGAGCCAGACTCTGGTCTGAGTCTTGGCTCTGTCAACTACTATGTGGTTTTGGATGAAATAGGGACAATAAAAAGACCTTCTATATAGATCAATTATGAATATGAGAGAATTACTATAAGTAAAGCACTGAGAACTTGGCTTTCCCCATAGGATAATATCTAAGTCAAGTCATTATATTAGGGAGATAAGTAACAGAAAGAAATGCACTTTGAGTTTTTAATGGTTGAGGAGGGGAGGCAGGAAGCTTGGTCCATTTCCGTAGTTTTTTCTTTTCTTAACACTGTTTGCTTATGCTTCCTCTCCTCTTTACTTTCACAAGTATATGTTTGCAGCATGTAATAACTACTTTCACTGTATGGACTCAGTGCACACACATAATACATTTCAGTTATTTTCCCCCTTTCCTGCACCCACCTTTTGTTTTTCGTGCATCGGATTCACCTATTTACCCTATAAAACCTTGTAAAGTTAATTATCATGCACACAGATAAAAACCAGACTAATGGACCAAAGAAAATATAAAACCTATAGAACAATTGTGCTAAGGCAAGGTGCACATTTCGATACATTATCCATGCTGGATCATAATACTATTTTTTTCTCTCATTCCCTCTGTTTTTTCTGGTCCTTCTTTTTTTTTTTTTTTTTTTTTTTT
>NDGN011548319.1:0-22142 GCA_002564285.1 Tympanoctomys barrerae | reverse complement strand
AACTAGGGATTGAACTCAGGCCCTTACACTTGCCAGGCAAGTGCTTATTCTACTGAGCCATCTTCTTGATGCTTCACAGAATATTGATTGGGAATCTTCTAGATAAATTCATCAAGATGTATCATTGTATCTGGAAGAAAAGTCCTAAGGAATTATTACTCTAGGTGCATTCAGTGAGATAAAAATAAAATGCATATTAAATAGTAGTTTCTAGTAATGGATGGAAAGCTTTGGAGACTTGTTGGTCCAGGTTCAAATCCTGTTTCCATAATAAACTCTTGTAGGCGTACATAAGTTACTTGAGCACAGGTGTTGGTGAGCTGCTCTGAAAATCAGATGAGTTGAACTAGGTGTGTAATGTCCATCCAACATAATAGATCTTCAATAGGTTATAATAAATCACTAGTAAAAAAAAGCACGTATCAATGATTCTTTTTCAAAAGAAATTTCTATTCATGCTTGAAGAGAAAAAAGAACTCCTTTGGGTTCAGAGAACAGATGAGTTTGAAGTAACAAATATAAGGGTTGTAGACAATTTCAGCTGAGATGGTATGACATGAACCAATACTTTATGAAAAGAATATGCAGAATAAATCAATGACTTACTTTGAGACTCATTAAGATGATTAAATAAGGTGATGCACATAATGCACTAGGCAGAGTAGCCAATACTGAGTATGTCTTGATAGATGGTACGTGCTGCTGCTGATCCAAAGCACTGCTTCTCCAGTCAGCGAAGAGGCTGACTAAGGTTTAAGAATGACAGACCATGAACTGAAAAACCAGACATGGGTTCTGATGATTGAAGGCTAAAGGCCTGTTCCCTGAGATGCATTCAGATGATTCTGAATCCCTTCACTTTACCTGGAGACTCTGGAGGCAGAGTAAGAGGCACTCGAAAGTACAGAACCATTTGCTGATGGCTAACAAGAAGGATCTAGTTGTGCTCTATGCTGCACTGAAGAATGATTGTCTCCATGTATTCATTCCCTGGGGCTCAAAGCAAGAACTGTTCCAGATAGATGCTTTAACAGATCCCTGGAACCAATTATTTGAGTCACCTAAATAAATGTCATATTTTGATCAGTAGTAACATCTTCCATTTAGCAAGCACTTTCTCAACACCTGGTACTTTGCCTATGTGCATTATGCACATTACCTTCTTTAATCCTCCTAGTAACTCCCCAAAGCAAATGACACACTTGTTCTCATTTTAAAAATGAAGAACCTGGAGCTTGGAGAGCTTGCATAGTTAGAAGGCGCTGGGCTACACTGGAACTCAAGAATACTTGTCTCCTAAATCACTCCTCTCTCTCTGACACTATCTCTGTATTTCCTCTGCACATTCACTATTCAATTATCCTCTTCTCTCATTTTTATCCTACTTATACGTGGCACTCCCTTTCCGTCTTCACACCTCTACTGCTTTTCCCAGGTTCTCACTTGTGCATTCAATACATGCAGTATTTATGAAATACAGACAGTAAACCAAGCACTCTGCTGAGTGATTCTATTTCTGTTTTTATTTCTCCACAGTGTAATAGTACTGAAAAAGTACCCAAAAATATATAACCTTGTTAGGTATGGGACAGGCCATCAAGAAATTGAATAAGTTCATGATACATTAGCTATAGCTTCCAGGGTTGGGAGCACTCTTGCCTGTTTCTTTTGTATCCTCCCGCTTTCGATAAGTGAGGCAATAAGCAAGGAGCCCCTCAGTGAATTAATACCCTTAAAAGTAAGACACCAGGACTTTTCTTTCCACTGTGGGAAGGTGTAGTGAAAACATGGCTGTCTGAAAGCCAGAAAGACAGTCCTCACCAAGAAGTGAATCTGCCAGCACTTTGATTTTGTACTTCCAGCCTCAAGAAATGTTAAGAAAGAAAATTATGTTGTTTAAGCCACCTACCATAGTCTATAATATTTTGTCACATCCACCTGTGATACCTAAGACACCAACTTTCTGTAGCATTGTGCCCTTCCCAGAGTAAGGGACAGGATCAAGCAGCAACCTTTTGCTCTTCCAGGATGGGTGGTAGAGGGGCAGCAGGATACTAACTCTCTCACTCACTCAGAGAAAAAGTGTGTTCCAAGTCAGACCTGTGTATCAGGAGGAATTCTGATAGAGACTTGGTGGTGGACTCTAATAAGTGTCTCTTTCTTTTGCCTGTCTTTAGTTCTTCTGTAGACCTCTTTCTATTGTGAATTTGATGGCGCAGTGAATGACCTATTTTCTTTATAGAAACCTGAACATCTGCAATGGATGGGCTTCTGAACTAGATGAAGAGTATTACTTTCTCAGCAAACAAAACTACCTTCAAAAGAATATTCATGTGGTTGATCTTTGATTTCAAAAAGAAGAACAGTTTGTGTAAGTTTGCCTATTAACTGGTTGATGGAATGAATTATGATGGGGACCTCAGCCACTCTGAACTCAGTTCTTAACCACAGCAGGATAAAAAGGCTGAATTTTAGAGACAAGGATCTTCCCAGTTTCCTGTGGCAGATGCTCATAGATTTACTTAATGAATAAGCTAGTATGCCTGACCCCACAAAAAATATAAATGCTAGTCTTTCATTCTTTGTCACCCATTAATCTTTTGAATCTGTGTAACAATAGGATCAGTGAATTAGTTTCATGAAGTCACTTATATAAGTCACTTTATGGAAATTTTTTAGTAGTATAATATTGCTGTCATCTTTCTTTCAGAGATCTCCTAGGACTATCTGAAATATGGGAATTAGCCACAAAATTGTGCGAGGAAGTTTAATTAGCAGAAAGTGCAATGTAACATATGTTGCACATTAATTTTATAGCCTACAAACAGATTAGTTATTGAGATTTCCTGAATTATTTTAGTCTGTAAATCCCTTTCCCTCAACCAATCTATTTATATTTTATTCTTATGCAAGGAGGATATAAAACCTTGGTTTATCCTTCCTGTCACTCATGTGGTTATTCAAAAGATATTTACTGAACACTTTCCCAGGCTAGGCACTGTTTTCCATAATTGAAATATAGTCATGAGAAAGACAGGTAAAAGCCCTGCATGTAGAATATTCATATTATTTTTAAAATATATGTTGTTAATGCATTCAATATTATATGATAATAAGGTTCATTTAGGGTAGTTGGTAATGCATTTAATATAACTCAATCAATTTCAACCCCATTATTCTTTTATCCCTTCCCTCCATTCTCTTATATGTCCCCTTCCTTATCTCCAGAAGTCTAGTTCTTGATTTTAGGACCTCCTTCCTTTCATTAATTAATTTGTTTTCTTCTAAAAGAGAAAATGTTACATTCAGCTCTCTGTGTCTGACTAATTTTATTTAACATGGTAGTTTCTAATTTAATCCATTTCCCAGCAAACAACATGATTATCCTCCTCCTCCTCCTCCTCCTCCTCCTCCTCCTCCTTCTTCTCCCTCTCCTCCCTCCCCTCCCCTCTCCTCCCCCTCCCTCTCCCCTCCCCTTTCCCTCCTCCTTTTTCTTCTTCTTGTTCTTCTTATGCAGGGTCTCACTAGGTAGCTTGGACTCCTAGTGATCCTGTTTTCAGCCTCCTTAATGCTGGGATTACAGGCTTGCACCTCCACACCCGAACTTCATTCTTCTATATGGATGAATGGTATTCTATTGTGTATATATGCTACATTATCTTTATCCATTCATCTGTTAGTGGTTATCCCGTTTCAGTTTGTTTCTATATATTTTTTTAAAATGTATTTGCTTGTTACAGTGTCTCACTACATAGCTCGATCTCATAGTGATCTCCTGTTTTCAGCCTCATCAGTGCTGGGATTATAGGTGTGTGCCACTATGCCTGGGCTCTGTGGTCAGCTCAGCCCACCCTCGATGTGGGACTGGTATGGCATATGGTGCCAGGGATTGACCATGGACCCTGCTCTTGCCTAAGCTTGCCTACACAGGTACTTTAGTCCACTGATCTATCCCACCGGTCCTGTTTCTACATCTTAAATATTGTGAATTATGCTGCTGTAAACAGGTATACATGTATCAGTGTTGCAAGCAGTTTCACAATTCTTCAAGAATATGCATATGATATCACTAGATAAAATGGTATGTCTATGTTTAATCTTTTGAGGAATCTCTGTTTTGATATCCATAGTTGTTGTACTAGTTTACAACAATCCCCACAGACTGTATAGGAGGGCTTCTTCTCCCCATAATCCTCACCAGAAGTTTATAGTTTTCTATATTCTATTTGGGTTGAGACATTTTCCGTGTAGTTTTGTGGCAGTTTTTTTTGTGGCAGTTTTTTTTTCAGTACCAGGGATTGAACTGAGAACCTTGTGCCTGCTACGCAGGTGCTTAAGCAGCTGAGCTGTCTCCCCAGCTCTCTGTGTAGTTTTAATAATCATTTCTATGATACCTTAGTGGTGTTGACCATTTTTCTATATACTTTTGCCCATTTGATTTTTTTTTAAGAAACATATTCAGTTCACTTGCCTACCTTTTGAAATTTGATTTATTATTTTCTGGGATTTAAGTTTTTAAACTATTTATATCTTCAAGATAGTAATCCTTGATCAGAAAAGTAGCTATCAAAGATTTTCTTCCATTCAGAGGTTGTTGCCTCCTTGCTATTACTCTTGTCTTGCAGAAGTTTCCTGTCCAGGGAGTCCTTGCCTGTGCCTGTACCTTCAAGTGTTTCATTTATGTTATTTTCCAACACTGTCAGTATTTATGGATTTATATGTAGGTCTTTGATCTACTTTGATTTGGTTTTAGTTCAAGGTGAGAAATACAGATCTAGATTCAATTTTCTGAATGTGACACTCCAGTTTCCCCCTCACCATTTGTTAGAGATTGTCTAGTGTGGCTTTGCCCTTTGTAAAAATTCAGATGATGGTAGGTGGTGGGGTTTGTTTCTCTGGCTTCTATTCTATTTCATTCATATACATCTTTGTTTTTGGACCAGTATTACGAAGTCCAGTATAATGATTCCTCTAGCATTGCTCTTGTTACACAAGACTAACTATCCTGGGTGTTCTCAGATTCCAAATAGAATTCAAAATTGCTTTTTCTACTTTGTTGGTATTTTCATTGGGATTTCATTGAATCCTTTTTAGTTACATGGGCATTTTAACCATTTTAATTCTATCAATCCAAGAACAAGAAATAGCTTTCTAATTTTTTTTAGGTTTTTTTTTTGTTTTTTTTTTTGTTTTTTTTTTGGTGCTGAGGACCAAACCCAGAGCTTTCAGCAGTGTTCTACCACTGAACTAAATCCCCAGCCCCTCCATTTCATAATGTCCTGTTAATCTCTTTCTTCAGAGTTCTGTAGCTTTCATTAAATCTTTCACCTCCTTAATTAAGTTGATTCTTAGGCATTTAATTTTTTGAATCTATTGTGAATGGTATTATTTTTCTGATTGGGAGATTACATTCTTGATCAATACTGTCCAGTAGAATTTTCTATAATGATGCAAAGGTTTAAATGATATTAGATTAGAAAAGCATTTCCTGTCTGTTGTATGGGATCACTAACACCCAGTGGATATTGAACTCTTAATTATGGATAGCACAACTGAGGAGCTGAGCTCTTGGAATTATTTAAGTTTAATATATTTTTATTTAAGTAGTCATGTAAGTCTGGCAGCTACCAAAATGGCGAGCACAGTTCTAGTGGCAGGGTAACTTTGCACAAGTAAATGGAAACCAAGAGAGATTCAGATTCATATTGGTGCTATAGAGAAAATAAAGAGGTGATATGGTAGGAGATGTAGGTAACTTCAGGTGCGGGGGAGACTAGGCTGGCTGTTGGATAAAGCAGAGCCTGATTTGTGAGGACTGGACAGGAGCCGGCTGTAAGCAGTGGGAGGGGGAGGTATCAAGAAGAAGCCTGAGAGGTCTTCAGAGTGCGCTAGATGTGTGGATACAGTGTCCCTTCTAAGGTGCACACCAAGGCTGGTGGCTGATGCTTTGGGTTGAGAAACTCTCCTCTGGGTGTTCCACTTCTCTCTGGGAGCATGTACCAGGGTTGGGAGTGACCTGGAAGGCCCTGCTCAGTTCTGCCCTAGTGGAGGAGCCAGCTCTCCTCCGCACCGTGGCTGATGCATGAAGCAGAGCCCTGTCCTGATGATCCAGCCACCTTCTGTTAGCATCTTACATAGCATTTGCAGACAGTGAGAGAGATAGTTGCTGCCTAACCTACTTTCTGCATCTAAAACTTTCCTGATTTCTCTGGAGAGAGAACTATATATATATTTTTCTGACTCATTTCGCTATCCACATTCCAGTGCCTGTAACTTCTCTCTCTTTCATCCGACTTGTGTTTTTCTCATTTGCTCTGTTCACCAGCTCACTGACTCCTCTCCCCACAGCATCTCCCACAAGACTTATCTGTGTTTCTGTTTTCAGTGTTATCTGTCTGTAGCACTACAAAGCACTTGCGCGTACAGGAAATATTTGATCTTTGAGGTTTGGCTGGGAATATTATTATTATTAAAGATAGCACAGTAGTTACTTTTACCATTATCATAATGATTTTTACAGGTAGGAGAAAAAAGGGGAGACCCAAGGAGAGTCAATATTTTGGCCATATCATTCAAACAGTAAATGGCCCAGCCAAGATTTCTGACTTAGAATTCAATGCTTCTCCTATATACCTGTCTGATGCTCACCTTATTACTTCAGCCTATTGAACTGGCCAGTTATGGAAGAGCTTCTCAAGTTTGAGATCTTGAGGAAACTTCTCCCAGTTTGAGGAATGTATCTTTGGCTTTTTTTCATGTTGTCATGTAGCCATAGCTACAGTTATAGTCATTGTCGTAATCATACATACAGAGAAGTGCTCTGAATAATTTAGAAAGTACTTTATTGTTATAACATTTTTGACTGAAATTAAAACACTGAATTAAAAAATTCTTTTATAGAATACAATAGAATCTCAAAATAATAAATTTTTCATAGACCCCTTGAGCTTAAGAAATATTCATTTGTGCTGCTTACTCTAGCTCTCAATCTTACTGCAATAAAGTAGACCCTTCTCCCATCAAGCCAAATACCTACCAGCCCTACTATCTCCTATTGTAACGCAGTGACCAGAAGTTAGAAAGAGAAGAGTCCAAATGTGCAAAATGAGTGAAATCCCGGGAAAGAGGCTAAAAGGGAGGTCTACTGAGGTGAGGAATTCTCAGAATTTTGCTGTCAGAGCTGGGTTGTGACTGCTTTTTCTTCTGTTAGGAGCTTCTGGCTCATAGAAATATGTTCAGGTCAATCTGAGCTACATGGGTTCAAACCATAGTCTTATTTATGGACTTTGAATAAAACAACAGAGTATTTCTATGTATTATGCTAAATCTTTTATAAATACTGAAACTCCTAACAATACTTAAAGAGATTGTTATTTAATCCTGTGAGATGGTTCATTGCATTGTTTACATGTGCTGCTTCTGAACTCTCTGGCTTCTTGGATTTGAAATTATCCCTAGTTCAGCTGTACTTTAGGTAAGCTTATTTCTCTATATCTGTTTCCTTATTTGTAAAATGGAGGCAGTAATGATATTTACTAGATAGGATTATTCAACATTAAATTGAGTGATATAAAAAGTACATAAGTGGTTGACAACTGATAGCTGTTATTGTTAATTGTGAAAAAAATCTCTGCTAAGATTGCAAGAACATTAGACGACTTTCTTGTATCCTGTAATAATTCCTCTAAGGCTTAGTATAAAAAGATAAAAAGGGGCCACTGTGTGCTGGTCAACAAAATTTCCACTGTGATCTCTGCCAAGTAGAAGACTGGTCCTTTACTATCTGTTGGTCGCTGCCCTTCACTGAGGCCCTAGCACCTGATCCACAGCTCTCTGGTATCAGTACCCCCCCAACTGAGCAGACATCTTGCCTTCATACTGTATTGGAGTCAACTCACCTCACAGATGCTCTTACCTTTAACCTTGTTCCCGAAGCCCCAGACTCTTTCCTGGGTGACTAGTGCCTTGTGCTTCTTTAATCTCAAAGTTTCACATTTCTCATCCACTTTTCTGGGGCAGATCAGCTTTATCCTTCTGATGAGATTCAATGCATATGTACTTCAAATGTGAAGCAGAATGCCACATCTATATATTTTATTAATAAGACTATTTTAAAAAGTTTGTGATTGAATGCCTTATGAGTTTGGATTATTGAGTTTTACCACAGAGCTTGCATAGATTTTTTTTTTTTTTTGACACTGAGAAAAATTTACTCATGTATGCCATGGTTCTTATAGTTTTTAAACACTCACCTCAGCAAAGGCCTATAGAGGGGTTTTCTCCTCAGTGCAATGTGCCATCAAGTCTTCCTGCCATGCCTATATTAAGTTCCTCTTCTATTGCTATAAAAAAATACCTAAAGCTGAATAAGATATAAAGAAAAAGGGTTTATTTAGGTCACAGTTTTAGAGGCTGAAAATTTAGCATTGGATAGCTCCATCTGTTTGGGTTCAAGAGAGGACTCTCTGGCTACATGACAACATGGTGGAAGTGTACAGAAGAGGGAGCAATCAAGTGGTGAGACAGGCAGCAAGAAGGACTAAAGAACTAGGCTTGCTCATTTTACATTAACTTGGGAAAACTAACTAAGGTTCCATGTAGACTGCATCAATTCTTTCAAACATCGGCACCCTAATGAACTGAGCACCTTCTTAAAAAGGTCCATGAGCCTCTCTCATAACTGTTCTTACCCGTCCCCATAGTACCACATTGGGGAGCAGACTTCTAACAAATGATCCTTTGGGAGGCACTCAAACCAGAGCAGTCCTAATAGTTAAGTTTCAAACTATAAAATGTAAGTTGTTTCCTAGGGCAAGGAATCTAGACTCTTAAATGTTGTTCTTCTCCTAAAAGGGAAAATGACTGCCATCTTGTTTCTGGGAAACCAACCCTGGCATGGTAAAGCTGTAGGACAGGAACATTTACTATAAGGTAACTGTAAAATTAAATTATAAAACATATGAGTTTTTCCAGAAGACGCATCTAGGTTATACTTTGCGCAACTCCTTTAGTAAATGCTGTAATAGAGTTCTTAAACTCATGCTGACCCTCTGTAACAGACCCCAACAAAATGAGGATTTTTAGCATGGATAATAAAATGTTTATATTGTACTGTTAGAATCCTGGTATTTAGAAATCTTGGTGTGATGTCCAGAAATGAAAATGTTTCTTGCAACATTAGGCAAATGGTATCTTAATGAGGTTATGGTATTTCTCTTTTAAAGTAGCACAGCATGGATGTTCTCCTTTTTGTATCCCAATATTTACATAGATAACCATTAGTATTGGTTTCTTATTAGAGAATTTTGAGTGTCATGAAGTTTGCACAATTTCTTTTCCTGCTGCAGTCAACTATTCCTAAATCCAGGTATGTGAGAAGATTATATGAATCAATACAACTGCATTTATTTGTTTACTTTTTTATGCATTTAGTAAAGGGTCTCAATACATACATTGGGCTCATAGTGATTTTTGTGTTTTCAGCTTCCCAAGCACTGGAATTACAGGTTCACACCACCACGCTCAGTCTTAATCACTGTCTTAGCATGCCCCAAGCCGGGGATTGAACCCCAGCTTCTGTGCTCTGCCTAAGCAGGTGCTTTAGTCTCCTGAGCTATCTGACCAGCCATTTTTATTTACTTATTTATTTGCAGTTATGGAGGCTAAGCCCAGGGCCTTATACATGCTAGGCCACTACTATACCACTAGCTATACCCCAACTGCAATTTAATTTAAAATTCTAGTCTGGACACTGATAAAGTAAAATGTGTTTCAAAGACAGGTTACATGGTTGAGTGGAATGTTTATATGTAGTAGATAACAGACAAAAATGCTTACAGTCAGGCACAACTGTTTCTTCCATTGAAATTGCACTATAGAATAGTTTTCATCCTGTCCTTTGCTTTCTGTTCTTGTTTCATCTTTCTTTTTTATTTGCTCTAGAAACATTTTTTTTATCATGCTGTGCAAGTATAGAGATAGGTCAGCTATGGGGTCCTGTCTTCAAGAGTTCATTGTGGTCAATACAGGCACTATGCCAATGGGCTTAGAAATGGGTATAATATGCCCCAAACACTGTGACTATGTGTTGAATGTGCTATTTTGGCAAAGAAAGAAATCATTTAATACCTCTCCAGAAGTCTTTTCAAGGAGGTGATATTCAACTTGGACCCAAAACAATACACTTTCACTGAACCTAGAATGAGAGATCAGGGAAAGAGTATCCTAGGCACAGAGAGTAGCTTAAGTGAAAAGCTTAAGTGAAAAGCACACATTGTTTGGAAAATTCCATTGTGGACAATGACTTTGGAAAAAGAATAAATGTGAAGTCCATGCCATGCGAATGGACTTGCACTGGATTCTATAGGTAATGAAGAGCCAGTGAATTTTTGAAAGCAGAGTTGAACCATATCAGTAGTCAGCAGGGAAATGTGAATTGAAACCACAGGAGATATCAACTCACACCTGGAGAGTGGCTTTGATGAAAAAGTCAAATGAAAGCCAGGACTGGTAAGGATGTGCAGAAAGGGAATCACTTCATACTGTTCATGGTAATGTGAACTAGCACAGCTATGCTGGAAACCAAATGGGGATTCCTCAAGAAATCAAAAACACAAACTACCATATCATCCACCAACTCTATTGTTAGGTGTGTAAATCTCAATTCGTTACATCATTATTCACATAACTACACTATGGAATCAACCTAAATGCCCCCTAAAAGATAAAGAAAATATGGCACACAAAGTCTGGTAGATAATCCCATTGCCAGTATTTTTCTAATTAAACTATTTCTAAATATTTTGAAAATAAAAAAAAATATTCCTGAATAACTATTCCTTACCTTGGTTTTATTTGAACTTAAAATGTATCCCTTTTCATTGTGGCTATTTGTATATTAGGTGTGTGATAATCTCTTATAAGATCAAATTGAGGGGAGGAAGCAAGGGATAAACACATAGAATTATTTGACCAGTGAAGAATTTGTAAGTGTGACCATTAAAGCTAATTTGAAACTCACAAACCTAAAAAAAAGAATATTAAATATTAAAGATGAAATGGCAGTCATGTTTATAACATAGATGAACCCAGAGTATATATTAAATGTAACAAGGTAGGCACAAAACAAATGCTGCCTTTGTCACTTATATGCAGGTTTGAAATGGGGAGTGAAATGCTATTTACCAGAGGCAGATTGTTGGGAAGTTAAGGGGATGTTAGTCAGAAGACAAAATTTTAGTAAGAAGTAAGAATAAGTCTAAGATATCTGTTGCATATAATGCCTACTACAGCTAAAAACACTATACTGTGCATGTAAGCATTGCCACGTTCTCAGAAAAAAGATAAGTATATGAGGTGGTATGTTAGATAAATCAAGATTGCTTGATTTAGGCATTGCGCAATACATACATATATGAAAACATACTACACCATAAATATATACAACTTTTCTTAGTCAACTAATAAATTAAAAACAAAACAATAAAAGAAAGCAAGGAAATAATCCTTAGAAATACAATCATGTCAGTGACAAGTAAAAGACTAGGAATTGTGATTCTACGTAGGCTTTAGGACTGGTGTACCAAGGATGGGAGAAGGTAATAAGGATGAACACATGAATGGGGTGCAGCTGCTAGGCACAGTGAGGTTTATGCTGAGAACCAACAGAAGCACAGCAGAGGACAGCGCCTGAGCTAATATGGGCTCCAGGGTGTCAGCTGATATTCTTCCCACTCAGAACAACCAAGATATTCTTCCCACTCAAAACGCATGCACTTTCTCTGTTCTCTCCCCTGAAATTGAGACTACTTGAAAAATTCTTCAGAGTGCTCTTTCTGTCCCAGGGATTTCATTCTAGGTTTTTTTTTTGTCCTGTAGTTAATTGCTCTTTGGTTTCTGTGATAGCAAAACCTAGCAAATTGAGCACAGTCCCCACAGAGCACTGAATTTAGGTGTTAACGTTTACAATCATGTAATTTGGTTGGTGCCCTGTTTCAAAAGAAAAGGAGAAACAGGGACACTTAATTTTTTAAAATCTGATTCAATGGAAGCACTTGCTACGTTTTCAGATCAAAAAGCAGTGCAAAATTATTTTTGGAGTTATTTTAATATGTGAAATGTGAATATTGGAATGATTTATGGAAATCAATCATCTGATTTGGTGCTAACAGTCTTTGAGCCTCATCTTTCAGCCATTTATTTTGAACCTGTCTCAACACCTCTACTCTGCTGCTACCTACCCTCACTTTTAAAGCAAGTGGGCTGTTTATAAAGACTGAACCAACCAGCAAATCACATTTAATTAGATTTTGTTCATTCCACAAAGCTTCTGAGAAAGTAACATGGCTTTTAAGGTAACCTAAATAGGAATAAACCTAAGAAAATCTTAATTAGATGTGTACCAGGGCTAGCATTCACCACCTGCTTCTGTTAAGCCCCTTAGGAAACCATGGACATTGTGTATCCCCAGGGGACGCTCTCCTATGTTGCTGCATTGAGGAGGAAGGCAGCCTGGTGAGCACGTTTGCTTCTGAGAAACCTTTACTCAGATCTCCCTTGTGCTATTGTCCTTTCCTCTGTTCTGGGAACACTTTAGCTTAATCACAGGTGAATGCAAATGGTAATTTTCAGATACATTTGTACAATTTCTCTGGCCAAAGGAGTGGAACTAGAACAGGGGGTGGAGCAGTACAAAAATCAAAAATGAAGAGTGAGAGGTTGGCAGAGATGGGTTGATCTCCTGCCACTGCTCCTCACTAGCTGTGGGACTCGCCATCATTTTCAGTCTTTAAGCCTTAGTTTTTGATCAGTTATAAATTAGACTGCATATTCTAAATTTATTTTATGATGTTATTGTGAAAATTCAAATAAAGTATGTGAAGTATTTAGATCAGTGCAAAGATTTTAAACATTCTGGAATAGTATATGTACTGTCATTTGTTTGTACCTATTTGAGAGATCACGGAAAGTGCTTTCCAGTCCCTACGCTTTGTGGTAGCGCACTTTAACTCACTTTCCTAGTCATAAACAGCTAGCATTAATGATACTGGGTGACATGAAAATAGACAAATAATGAATTTTTATAGGTAGATATATATTCCTGAGACTTATTTTTTTTGAAAATAGTATGGAACATAAACAGGAATTAAAAACTTATATACTCTATTATTTTTTCATAAAAAGTAGTATATATATATGTGTGTGTTTGTGTGTATAAAATGCTTGGAGCAATTGATAAACATGACATTTCAAATCATTTTAATTGTCCGTATGTTCAATTAAAAGAGTTATGTATAAATAAGATATTTTAGGAGAGCCAAGAAGCACTCCATTGAATATATATTATAACTCTAAAATGAAATCTGATTTCATCAATGTTAAAATGTGGGGAGAAAGCAACTTGAGAAAATATAACAGTTAAAAATATATCCCTTTTAAGGGCTGGTAGTATAGCTCAATGGACTAAGTGCTTGCTTATGCAAGCACAGGGGCCAGGGTTTGATCCCTGGCACCATATGCTGCACGGGCCCTGCCCCTGGACATGCTGAGTGGTGATGGAGTTCAGGCATGGTGGTGCACATCTGTAATCCCAGCACTAGGGAGGCAGAAATCAGGAGAATCACTACAAGTCTGAGTTGTGTAGTGAGACCCGGCACAAACAAACAAAATCTTACAAAAATGTATCCCTCATACATTAGTTTTACTACCTGAAAATAAATGTTGTAAACCATTAAAATACACACATATATGCACGCTCAGTCATATATATATATACATACACACATTTATATAATTTTTTGATAAAAAATTGTTATCTAAAGCAATATCTACCTAGAAATACTCAAGTACTTAAGATCTATCTATCTATCTATCTATCTATCTATCATCTATCCATATATACATAACCTTAAACATTATTCTGCAAGTTAAAAAGTAATTATAATTTGCTTTTATTGCATAATATGTTATAGACATTTTTCAATGTTAGTACATATCAATCTACCCCGTTGTGAGAACTGCTACTGATAAGTCTACTTTGTCTAGGTAGCATGTTAATGCGATCACTCCTTATTGATATTGTTCAATCCATGCCTTAAGTTTTACTCTCATGGACTTCTTTAAGAATATGACTAAAACTATGAACCTATTCCCAGAACATTTTAAGTCTGAGATTTGAATACATTTTTAAGCAATTCATGATATGCAGGAGTTCACCTCTAGAACTTTCCACCCCACCTCTAACCAAATTGAGGTCCTTAACAGCCCCAGATTTTGCAGTGATTGTCTTCTGTGTAGCCACATCCAAAAATAATAAAAATCTTCAAAATTTGGAGTTTTAATATATATTGAAGCTTAAATATATCAGTTTAAGACAAGATCAGGCATGTTCAGGGTGGTATGGTTGTAGATAATATCTCAGATTTATATATTCCAATTGAAAAATTCTAAATAAATTCATTTGCTAGAATAATATGTCATCTGTGACTATTTCTTCTTTACTGGGTGAGATGAATGTATTAAACCTATTGGTTAATGAAAAGAATTAACATATTAACAAGGAAAAAAAGTAAATTGCTAAGCAAATTTCATATAAGATGTACAAATTGGTAGAGACTGGTCTTCTAGAGTATGACTTTCAGATTTTCTTTCACAATGCCATGTGTCTGAAGATACTGTAATTAATAACAGCTAGAATTTATTTGAAGATATCATTAACTATTAATAGCTAACATTTATTGCAAACTCAACATGTGCTAGGCTGTTTACTAAGTACTTTATAAGTCTTGTTTTATTTACTACTCAAAACATCCCATGAGGTGGTTGATTTTATCAGTGTAAATTTACAGATGGATAAATTGAATTATACATAGATTGAGTTGGCCAGAATTACACATCTAGAAAACTTTGAGTCAGGAAACAAACCTAATTACATCCATGTCTGTGGCCCACTCTCTGGCCATTCTTACATAGATATGCTTTTTCAGATAACAACCAATATTGAACATGTTTTCTGAAATCACCTTCTCTGGCTTGCTGCTCTCTGTATGGTTCTAAGTTTGCCTATTAAAACAGAAACATAAACAGCATCAAAAATGAAAGAAAAAGAGGATGAAGGGATGCATATCTACAGTCATAGCACTCAGTAGGGCTACAGGGCTGAGGAGAAATTTTAGGCCTATTAATCTTCCTTTTAGGAGCTTATAGGACATAATTAACTTCTGATTTTTACTGACTCTTGCTTCCTTGTTTCATGTGTGATTGTCTTTTCCCTAGGAAGATTATGAGATTTTTTAAGGCAAGGGTCCTCGATATTTAACGTAATTAGAACCTGTTAGGGTCTTAGTGAAAAACTAAGTCCTTCTCTATTTTACCCTGTCCATTTTTAGCTCTTACACCTTGCTCATAGGAGGAGTTTTATGAATAAATCTCCGTGAGTATAAAATATAGGAAGTTTTAAAAATCATGCATTTTCTTTGAGCATGTCTATGCCTATATACATATGAAACTATTTACAGGTAGAATAAGCATTTAAGGAAGAAGCCTTTAATTTATCTTTGTATATTTGAAACAGAAAAAAAATCTTAATTTTGTTATGTGCATAAGAAGAGAAAAAAGTGTTGCTAGCAGTAATCAAGGATCCTGTGCCAGTAGGTGCTTTAAAGTCTTTTTATGAATGATTCTCTAAAAACACTTCCCCCAAAGTTAGAGTCTCTCCTGATATAGACAAAACATACAAAAGCTTTCAAGAATAACTTGTCCTGTTAATCTTTTCACAAACTCAACAAATTTTGTTTACTCCAGAAATCAATTATTCCCACACTTATTTAGCGATACTCATTAAACTCTGTACTATTTGAGTAGCATCCTACTAGGCACTAACATTTTGAGTTAAAGTTGGTGGAAAGATATATTTGTTTCCATGCAGAGTGATAATGGATACTAGAGTTTTACAATGCCCATAGGAGAGAAGAGGAGTAAGGACCAACAAGGAGGTCTCAGGAATGAAGGCTTGAATCTAGACAAGTTGGAGAGAAGGTGATGTCAAAAAACTGTTATACAAGCAAGCTGTTGAACACTTCCTCATGTTAGGGAGCATCCTTGATGTCCACTTGGAGGGACTGTGTAACCAGGTTGGGTAACTGATAAGCTAGCTGTAATGGTGTGCTGTGGTGGGGTGACAAAGAAAGAGGCCTAATCCTGGAGGAGATTATTTATAGGTATCTCCATGAAAAGTAAGTGCTCAGCGGTACCCATTAAAAGACAGCCATTCAGAATGATTGTGAAAGTTTAATTTCATAATTCCCTTTTGAATTTTGGGGCTTGGGCTATTCCCCATCAAAACAAGTGCTCTGTTTTGTAATGTGTGTTTGCATCTTTGGCATTTCATTTGGGTAGGTTGCCTTCTTTGCCAATACACATTCCTTTGGCTGATCTTGGTAGTAAGTGGAGATAGACTTGAAATGTAAATTTCTTCTTTTATTCTTTTTTATTTGAGGTGAGTTGGATTCAAGAGGATGTGAAAAATGTGAAATTGGATTCTCATGACTTTGACATAAATTACTACATGCTCTTAGCAAGATTCTACTATGTTGATGAAATGATCAAACTCTGACTGAAGTCAGGTGTTTCAAATTCAGGGTTCTTCTCAGTAACTGAATATACACATGAATCTTTGGGACTTGCACTACCTCAATATGTGAATGGATGCTTTTAACTAAAGATTAAGATGACAGTTCCATACAGAGTGGTAATTAAATAGATCAGATAGACCTCTGTTTTTCAGTATCTAACTCTACCATTTATGACCCTGGGAAAGTTACTCAAACACTAAGCATTGATATTCTCAACTCTAAAGTAGAGACATAGATGGAGATTCACCAACTTGTATTAACTCATAGAAGTGTCAAGATTATCAAATGAGCTAGGGCATACCAATTGCTAATAATAATCTCTGACTCCTACTCAACACTCAGTAAACTCCAGCTGTTATTATTAGCAGTAACGGTCAAATTGACATTGTGAGATACACTATAAAAGTCATCTGAATCAGTATCAGTATAACGATGATACAGCTGATTTTATGAAATAAATATAACATAACTAAATTTGAATTCTTCCATTAATTCAAGGTTCGGTTGGAACTATGAACTCCAGCCATGCCCACTTAATAAAAAGAAAGTACCACAAAACTCAGTCCCTTTTATTTTTCATGGTATTCTCTGCTTTATGACACTTAACTCAAGAGTTTAAAGGGAGAAAATTCAGCATACTTCCCACATAAGGATATTGAGACATTGGTAGCCAAGGTAGAGGGGAGGGGTGAGGGCTTTATTTCTCTCAAGCTCCATAACATTCCTTCTCAAGTTTTGTTCCATAATGTAATCTTAGGAAATGTGGAATCAGAATCTATGAGCCTTTCTTGAAATTTGGAATCTTCTGGGATCAATTTAAAAGAGAAGGAGACTATAATATAAGAACACTCCAGCCATCAAAGTTATTGAATACGTCTGGTTCCGGGCACTGTTATCAGAGTCTGGGCCAACAGAGCTAATAAGCTATAACCAACCAAAGAGTGTGCTCTCTCTTTCCAAAAGCCCCCACAGCTCAATGGGTGTTGTGGTAACTGATAGAACAAGGAAATCTCGGAGGGCCTCCCCAGAGTGGGTAGTGTGTTTCCTAGGGGGAAAATAAGAGAGAAAAATGTTTTTGCCTTACCTTTTCAAATCAGCCACAGTTCTCTGCATTCTCCTTTGTCTCATATTCTGGGAACTTCCTCTTGTACTTCTTTGTTTAGTGTGTTTCCAGGACACTTGCTCAGAATCACCTCGAACTTGGGCACAGGCATATATTCATGTCATGGCTCATACCAAGAACGTGTTCTTTCCACAGCTTCTGTTGAACCATGCCTCTTACCTTCATTGAAAATGTATTTAGTAGCTTTTCTGTAAATGTGTCAGGTATACAGGGGCACTAGCTGTTCTTAGATGCTTGGAACATGCTAGACCTTAAAAGCAGAGACTCAGTGGTTGTGGAAGATTTAAATTGTGAGAGATTTAAATTTGAGCACATTACAACTGAAAAATACCATCAAAAGGGTGACCAAAACTGCAAATATTCTTATATCTCAATATGTGATCAAACTACAATGTATCTACAATTTCCCTTGATTATAATGCAGTAAGTTAGTGTTTGAAAATATTATTTAGTAAATGTAGGACTCCAGCCCCTGCTGCTAAATACTAGCAACTAATTCTTTAGGAGGACTGTCCCATTCTATTCAGGCTACTGTAACAAAATAGGAACTAAATGGCTTATAAAGAACACAAGTTTATTTCTCATAGTTCTTCATGGTAAGAAGTCAGGATCAAGGTATAAGCAGACTTGATGTCTTGGATATCTTCTGTCCTTGTTCACAGGTAGTCTTCTTGTAACCTTAGATGATAGATGTGACCAATGAATTACTTTGGGCCTTTTTTTGTGAACAAGGGCATTTATCCCATTCACAGGGTGCTGCCTCTTAAAGGTATGACTTTTCTATTCTATTGCCTTAAGAGTTTCAAGAAATTAACTGAGGAAGGATGCAGGCAAATACTCAGGTCATGGCAGACATCCAGTACAATTTACCAGGTACTTCTCTGCAGACCCCCACTTGGGATTTTTTGTCCTTTCTCATTATGAAGAGGACAGGTAGATCCAGATTGTTCAAAAAGTGACCACTTCCTCATTTTACAAATGAGCAGAATAGGCTTCCGCAGTCAAGTAAAATAAATACTAATTGGGAAATTGCACTTCTCCAGGTGCCTGAAATGACCCATCTCTGCAGGGCTGATTATAAATGGAACATCCTCCCAGAATGTTTCTCACAGTTTAGGTTACACATTCCCTTCATTATAAACACTTCAGAATGTTTTGTGCAGAATCATTTCCACTCAACACCTGTCAGAAGATGGCAGGTGGAGGTAGAAACTCTTCAATGGTGTGAGATATTCCTAAGTAGGTCGTCATTAGCCCTCTTTTGTGAAGGGAACAGTCATATCTGTCATGAGTTAAGAGCTTAGACAGATGGAAAGGGAAGGTTTCAAAATTTTATACTGCACTGCCTTTGCTTTTTATTAAACTCCAGCTTGCTATATGTTGCAAGTGTGTAAGCTATAGCTGCTGTCTATCCTTTGTGTGAGATTTTCATGCATCAATTGTATGTTTTCTAAAAAAAAAATCTACGCATGAAAAATTCTCAAACATGTAGAGCCCCTTCGTCACTATCTACCACCTCAGGCTATGTAATTCTTGTAGGGTATAGGAGGAGGAAAGATGCTATGACAAGTGCCACAATTACATTAAATATTTTGCTCAGGATATCTTTTATGTACTAAAAACAGATAACATTTAGAGAGCTCATTATGGATACACAACTCTTGCCAAATTAGGGTGTGTTCTCATCACAATCTGTGATCTATATAACTAAAAATCTGTAAAGCATTTAAAATCTGCACAAACTTTTGTCCCAAGAAAGGCACATTTTATATATTTTACTCTGTAGTTATGAGTCTAGATAGTGTGTGTGCACGCACACATGTGTGTATATTATATTTATCTTGCAATTGCTTCTGGGCAAGTCACTTAACATTTTTCTAAATCTAAGAAAAGAATTCTGTAAAATGAAGAGTTTGGAATTAATTTTTTCTGAAGCCTTTTCAGTCTAGAATTTCATATGTATATATACATATATATATTATGTATATATTCATTCATTCATTCATTCATTCATTCATTCATATCTCCAACTCTTACCTACTTCCAGTCAGTCTCTGACCATGGTACTATGCCCCAGAAATGAAAATTAGCCTTTCAGACTCCAAGTATCTCAGGACTCAGCAGGTTACATCAGCGTTCAAGGATGTCAGGGGTGTGTGGAGTTGAGTCCCTTAGTGCAGCCAAGGGAAAAAGAGAAGAAAAGTGACCCAGAGAGGAAGACTTCATTTACTATTTTTTGTTGTTGTTGTATGTTTTTTTTTTTTTTTTGCTTTTTTGGGGGAACCAGCTCAGCCAGCCCTGAGGGTGGGTGCTGGCACAGTACGTGGTGCCAGGGATCCAACTGCGGTCCCCTGCGGTTGCCTAAGCTTGCCTAAGAAGATGCCTTAGACAGCTGAGCTATCTGGCTGGCTCTCATTTAATATTTGAATATAACTCTACAGTGAACGCTAAGGGAAAATATGATCCCATAGGAAGGCTGTAACTCCTCTAATAGATTGTATACTTCTTTCACCCAGGAAATCACATTTTCCCTTTGGATCTCTCATATAAGATTAGGGCCCACGAGATAGCTCAGTGGACTAAGTGCCTACTTGGGTAAGCACAGGGATTGAGGTTCAATCCCCCATACTACATGCTGTGCATGCTCTGCCCCTGGGTGTGCTGAGCAGACCACTGAGAATGGGTGTAGTGGTGCATGCCTATAATCCCAGCACTAAGGAGGCTAAAAATAGGAGGATCATTATGAGTCCAAGCTGGGTAGTGAGACCCTGTACGTAATACACTTAAAAAAAAGAGTTGTAAAAGGTGATATTCAAGAGAATAAGTTTTGTGACTAGATATAGGTTGAAATTTCATCTCTAGGATTACCTATACACATATACCTTCCTACTAGATACTTGAACAAGAGAATACACTTCTTTGAGACTCAGTTTCATCATCAGTGGACTGGGAATGATACAAGAATTGTTACTAATTATTTAATAGTGCCTATGGCCTGTCTCATGTGATAGCTCCCAGAGATCATCAGCTACTTCTAGGAGAGCTGCTCCCTTATTCTTTGCCTTGTGTGTCTTTACAGCTCTTTCTTGCCATGTTCTGCAACTTTTCGTACTGGATGATAGTGCTAGCCCTTGCTCTCAGATTTTGTGGAGTAGCTCAGGTGTAAGACAGGCCGTTAGACTTTATTTAGGCCAGTGATGACATGATCATTTCATATAGCTCAGAGTTTTTGAAATGTAGTTCTATAAAGATAATTTTTTAAAATGTGTTGTGTTATATTCTAAAAAATTTTGTTCTCTGATACTTGATTCCTGTAGTCATGTTTGAAACCAAAGTTGCATCATAAGAACATTAACAGCAAAGTCACAGATCAAAACTAAGTTCAGGCCTTTGTATGTTCCTGAATCCAGGCATCTGTATGCAGTGATTCTGCAGAGGCAAGGCTGTGGGGACACGCTGTCAGCTTCTGCACCTGCGGTTCTTGAATCTAGGTTGGTGCTATGGCTCCCCCATGAAAAAGGACACAGGCGAAGGAGAGTTAGAAAAGCACTTTTGCTTTTCATTCTTCGTTTTCTCTGCTCTGGTGAGTGTAGTTGGATGAAACTGTAAACTCGTGGGCCATGCCTAACGCACATTGTAGTCTGTTGGCCTCCAGAAAGCCAAAGTGGACCATAAGCATGAGTGCACAGGTCACCACATGGAGTAAGTCTAATGGCATTTTATTGTGTGAGGCTCTGAAAATTGAAGAGGCACTTATTAATATGTAACTACACAGTCATTACATATTTATGCTCTGTGGAATACATAATAGAGGTATCCTGACTGTAGAATTTATTGTCAGTAGGCACAGTTAAGACTGTTCAGATAACCATGTACTGTAATTATGAAGTAATTGCTATTCTTTGAGAAAAAGTAGTAACCAATAAAGTGAAAACTGGCAAGTAATTGCTTTATAATTATTTTGGGAAGGGAATCGTTCCAAGTAAAACAACTGGTGATACACAGATGAATACTTTATTTGACAGGTCATGTTCATTGTTCATCATAAACTTTGCAGGCATACTAAGACAGACTCTATTGTTCTTCTCTTTTCACTTTAACCAATCTGGAAATTAGGCTAATTTCCGTAGAATAAATGATACTTATAACTGTTTTAGTTTTCAAAATAAGGTGCAGGTTAATTTAGAACACAGCAAAATCACATTTTTTTTTTTTTTGGTCTGTGTATCTTCCTGCTTCTTTGATGAAAAAATGCCAAGACAACTAGTTTTATGCTCAAAGTTTCGTGTCATGAGGTGTTCTTTCTAGAAAAGATTTTAATTTTCTTTTTCAGAACCAGGGATTGAACTCAGACCCTTGTGCTTGCCAGGCAAGCACTTATTCTACTG
>NDGN011548314.1:0-19702 GCA_002564285.1 Tympanoctomys barrerae | reverse complement strand
AAATATGGAAATTAAATAGCACCCTCCTCAACAAGCAATGGGTTATAGACAAATTAAACAATATCTACAATCCAGTGAAAATTCAAGTACAACTTATAGGCATTTGTGGGATGCAATGAAAGCAATTCTTGGAGGGAAATTTATAGCAGTGAGCTCACACATTAGGAAAACAGAGGAAGCACAAATAAACACCCTAATGCTGCACCTCAAATCACTAGAAAAATAAAAGCAAACCAAATCTAAAGCCCAAAGATAGGAAGAAATCATGAAGATTAGAGCAGAAATTAATGCAATTGAGACAAAGAAAACAATATAAAGAATTAATGAATCCAAAAGCTGTTTTTTTAAAGATTAAATAAAATTGATAAACCTCTAGCTAACCTCATCAAAAGAAAGAAATAAAGAAACCTCAAATTCAAGCAATAAGGAATGAAGAAGATGAAATTACTACAGCTCCTGTGGAGATTCAGAAGGCCATCAATAGGTAGTTGGAAAATCTTTACTCTCACAGAATTGATGACACAGAAGAAATGGTCCACTTCCTAGATAGGTACAAACTACCAAAAACTAAACTAGGTTTTTCTCCTCTAATTTCAGTTTGGATCAGGATTGCCATTTTTTCTCAGGCATCTTCAAATTTCTCACTAGATTATTTATGTAAACATGCTCTATTTTCCTATGTAACCATTTGTTGCAAATGCACTTCCTTCTTGTATCTGCTTTCATTATCTCCCAGAGGCTCCTAGTGTGCTGCACAGGCATTGTCATTGTCTTCCAGAAATTACTTAATTTCTTTCTTGATTTTTTTTTTCTGTGAACCACTGGTCATTCAGGAACATATGATTAGGTTGTCAGGTATTTCTATATTTTCTGTGGTTTCTTCTGTGGTTGATTTCTGTTTTTATCCCATAGCTGTAAATATGAGGGGATGGCAATTCTTTTTATTTACATAATCAGGATTTATGAAATAATTTATGATATATTTTGGAGAAAAACCATGTGCTGCGTAAAACAATGTACACTTTGTTATTAAAATAAAAATTAAAAAAGAAAGTTAATACAAGAGCAAAAAAAAGATAGCCAAGTACTCTGTTTCTTGCTTGTCGCTCCATAAAAAACTCCCTTTCTGAGCCTTTAAGGCCTAACATTTTAAAGGATAATTGATCCCTCATCAGTGCCTGTCTGATGTTAAAAAAATTCTGCCTCCAAATCCTGGATGATGATTTGGTGTTTCTGCTTGCTGTTGCATCCTGACAGAGATTGGCCCAAGCTGAATGTTGTTCCCATTAGCATAGAAAAAAATTAAGAAATCATAGAATTGGGGAGGGGGTGAGGGAGACAACAGAAAAACCTGTCACCACTTATAAGGGTTTCATTAGGTTTTCAATCAATTGAAGGATTTTGTAGACGATGGTACTTGTTAAATTGATTTCAATTAAAATCAGTCTGAGAGAGCACTCTGTCTCCCAGGGTCTGGGAGAGAAGGCCTGCTATTCAGCCCCGAAGAGGACCGACACCTGTCTGGATGATATTGGCACTTTTCCTTTTTTTAATTTTCACTTCAGCCTTTTCTTCCAAGCAGGCTTTGACCTCCCTGGCACTTCTAATGAACCCCTTGCAATGTGTATGCGGATCTACTCCTGCATGTGGTGATGGAAATGCACCAGGACTTGGAGGCTGCCTGCCTCTCTTTCCCCTCTGACAGCGGACCCTCTCCTATGTGTGAATGTTGAGATACCGCAAGGCAGCCACTGCTTGGTAATTGAGTACTTGAGGAAGACTCATCAGGCAATGTGCTGTGGGGTCTGCGTCCTGCCCTAGGGTGTCCAGGGGCACTGAGGGGAAGAAAAAGGGAGGTGGCTCCAGTCAGGGGTAGCTATCTGGTCTTCCTAAATACTAATATATTTATTGTAAAAAAAAAATGAAGACTTGTTCACTTCAGATTGTGGTTTGTGCACCTGGAGGAATTATTTTTAAAGATTTCAGGGCTGAACTCTGTGCTGGGTGAACCAAGCAAGGCTAGTGGGAGAACCAGCAGAGAGAGGGACTTTTCTGTCTCTTAGGAAGGAGGGAGTATCTCAGGAACAGCTTTTCCTAACCAGGAAGTTGTTGTTTTTAATCAAAGCAAGTCATCTGACAGCTCATTATTAAGAGACAACAAGAAGTGACTTTATTAATATAGTGCAGCGTTGGTTCCTCTGCAAATTAAAGTTCTTTGTTCGCTGGTGACAGTCTGCTTAAGCAGCAGCTGGTAAGGGGTACCAGGTGGGAGAGCACTGTACAAGTGTAATGTGATAACAATTAACCTACAGTTCCATCTTCTAACATTCTACCCTTTCAATTTCGTTAGATAGATTGATCATGAAAAGTGATGGAGATGAAGTCTTTCATGTAGTTTCCTTGTGAAGTAGTTCCTTTGGATTGGCACAGACTGTCACCAACTTATTGGGGTTTATTTTCCCAGATGGTTATGATTTTGCTCATGGGATGTGATGGGCTGGTGTCTGTTTCCTTCTTTTATGAAAATGTCAGACTTCTTCATCACACATAAACTTCTGGAAGTAAAAAGTGAAATGCAGTTCATTTATTCTTTTGGCATATACTTTTATTAAATATGAGATAGAAAATCTAGGTAATAATTTATATCAAAACTGTGATATAAGCCTTTTCCTTCTACAATGATAGCCTAGAGATTCTGTGATCTTATGTTAATAAATGGCTGATAAGTATATTGTGAGTGGGAGATTTTGCTTGATTTTGAAAGACAAACCCTGGTACCAAAAAGCAGCAGCCTGGGATACCAGTCTTCTCCATATATAAAGGTTCTGTCTTCATCTAGCATTTGATAGCATTTTCCCTCTGACAGTGGGTTCTGTGAAAGCTGGCGCTCATTTGGGCCACAAAGCCAATCTGAGTTCTCCTAGCCTTTACCTAAGGAGAGAGGTTTCATTTCTACACTGTGGAAAATAAATAGACATTTCTGTATGTGTTCAGATATCTTTCTCTCCTTGATTGGTTATAGTGAGAGAGATAAATTCCTCCATTGGGATTTTTTAAAATTAATAAGACCTATGAGTTTCTATGATTTTCCCCTTAAAACCTCTAAAATCAAAAGTCTCAGTTCATCTTAGGCCAGTTGTGCATTTGTTTAAATTGTTCCTTATTTGGGTGATAAATTAGTTATTCGCATAGCTTTTGCTTCTTGCCAGCTAGAAGATATGGGGAAAACACTGTAAATGAGTCAGGAGGTTAAATAGACAGATGATGTGATAATGCTAATTAATGTTCTTGCCTATAGAAATAAAGACTTGTTGCTCATTCACTCATTCATTCAGAATTCACTTAGAGTTCCTTGGTGCCAGGTATCATCTAGTACCTAGTACACAAAGTGGTGGGATAGAAGCCTTCTCTGGAGGACTGAAGGCCCTCAGCACTCCAGACAACAGGAAGAGCCTGATGAGACATTGCCAAGGGCATAGCAGAGTATGAAGGCTGGTACAGCTTGTGCATATGTGTGTGCACACACAGCTTATAAATCTCTTTACATTATACTGTGTAAGTCATCTATAACAAGATAGAAGAACAGAGTTTCTTCTTCTTGATTCATTTCTCCTAAATTTAGGAGTGATGGGAACATGTTAGAGCTTCCAATGATGTGAACAGCCTGCTTCCGCACATGTGCCATAGGTTCAGCATCACTGTTCGACAGCTTCTGTAAGTGATCAAACCTGGCCCATGAGTGCAGTGTCGGGAGGTCTGGGCTTCTGTCACTTCTCAGTGTCACTGAGGAACCCAGCCTTTCTGTGCTCTCTATGGCCAGTTCTCCACTCCTTTCAATGCTCTTGGGTCCCCTACATCTCTGTCCTTTCCATCTGCAAGCTTGACTTCATCTCCTCCATTCTTCATCTTTCCCCTGTGGTTGGTCCCCTTCTCTCCAGCTTTTGTGTGTGTGTATGGGTAGTGCTGATGTGGTTGGCCTAATTTAATATAGGAATTTTCATGGGATTCTTAGTGTCTGATGATGGCTCAGTCATCTTCCTATTCTTTCCAAGACAACAGACAAAAAGAATGGCTTTCTTAGGACCAGTGCAAATGTTTTCCTAGCATGTGCATGGTCATGAGTATGATCCCCAGCAACATAAAAGAAACATAGCTGTGTTTGCTTAGGCACCCAGGACACAAACCCATGGGAATAAGGTCTGAGACAATCATCACAGCTTTTGTTTCCAGGCCCCAGCAGCTACTGCAAGCCTGATGGGACCAAGGAGTCAGGCCATCTGTCACCCCTGTATCAGACCTGAACCCAGCATCAGCACCAAGAGGTCTTTCCTTTATCATTCTCTAACACTCTGATATTTGACAGAACCTTCAAGACCCATGACAAAGGAAGGGTTTCCAGCTCTATAGTACAGAGCTGTGCAGTATGACAAACCTGTTTTGAAAATCCAGATCTCTTTTATTAGCTGAGTGATTGGGATAATTCATCTTTTCTGAGTCTCAGTGGCCACCTCATGGGGCTGGGAAGTATACTGGGTTCTATAGGTTGATGCGTACAAAACAGTCTGCATGGAATTTCCACAGAATGTGTGTTTCACTAGGCAGCCCTGTGGGTATTTTAGGCTGTTGCAAGTCCAATGGGACAGAGATTAAGAAAAAAGATGTCTACCATAAATATAGTATCTCAAAGCTAATAGTCTATGTGTTCACGTACTTTATGAGTAAATGAGTTGTAGATCCATGCATGTTATCTATTTAGAGAGAATCCAAGTTTGGCTTATAGCAACAAATTCTGAAAGATTGGGTGGCTAAAACAAGAAGCGTTTCTTTCTCACAGTCCTGAAGGCCAGGAAATCTAAGACCAAGGTGCCGGCAGATGTGGTGTTTGGGGGTGGTGGGTGCTTCCTGGTGTTCAGATGGCCACTTTCTTATGTGTTCTCACACAGTTAAAAGCAGAGCATTCTCCTGAGGTCCCATGTAGAATGGCATTAGTTCCCTTCATGAAAGTTCTGTTTCAGAGCCTAGGCCTCACCTCTATCATCTTGGGAGTTGGAGGCCAGCACATGAATGCTGGGGGGATACATTTGGTCTGGACAGCAGTGCTCCCTTTCCCTGGAAAGTACTTGCTCTCCTTTCTCCTTTGTGTCCAGCTTACTCCTTGTTTTTCAGCTTAACTCCCCCATGGCAAGGCCTAAAATAAAAATCCTCAGCATTGTGAGTGCTCAGCATCCCCTCAGTATCCTAAGCATGTTTCTGTCATCACATGAGTTCACCACAAGGTAATAATTTCATTCAACTGTTGACTTCACAAATTCACTTACAGAAAGCACTCATGGTGTCGCAGGGCACTGCTGAGTAGCTCTGGGGGCAGCAGCCAAAAGCAGACAAGTTCCTGCACTGGTCCTGGAGAAAGTCCCTCATGAAGTAGAGATAAACCAGATACTTGAGAGTCATAATATAGGGGGGATGACAGGATGCTGAAAGGATTCCAGGGCAGGAGAAGCGGAAGTGTGGAGAGCTGAAGAGAAGAGCCTTCCACCCAGCGAGCCAAGTGCCCAAGCTAAGAGATGGACCTCAGGGTGGCATGTGTGGGCAAGAGAGAAGTGGCCAGGGTGGCTGGATGCTGGCGAGTGGGGTGGAGTGGTGATAAGAGATGGCAGCAGGAGTTGGGGCTTGGGCCAATCCCCAGACAGGATTTTCTGGTCCTCGGCCCCTTCAAGTTGCTGGAGACTATGTGCTTCTCTCCAGTCCTTCAATCAGCCTCAGCATCCTTGATCCATGACACTCCATCGACTTCAGCACTGGCCATGAAGCCCGGCACATAGCAGGAGCTCAGTGCACAGTCCCCCGTGTATCTCCAGGAAGAGGTTCCATCCTGGACACATGTGAGAAATGAAATCAATTATTGCTTTAGAGGATACTGCTTTTCTTGCAGAATCTGTGCCTTCTCTGTAGCAGGCAGGGGCAGTCTTCGTTACCACACCCACGTGTTCCATCGCTTGAGGGTTTTTTTTTATTTTTATAAGGAGTTTCTTTTGAGAATTCTTAAATGCCATTTAGCATCAAATAAAATAGCTCCCCTCCCCCCGCTAATTATAATCATACAAGCAGCGAACTAAACAGTTGGGGGTGAAAGAAATTCTGATGATGTTAAAAATGCAAATAGTTTTCACACCAGATTAATTCATTTAGCTAACAGTCCTGATATTTAAACACTAAATGTTCAAGTGTGAAGCGTTTTATTCACGAAGGAGATAGTCCACGTGAATGGGTCTGTAGACATTTATCCATCCGAAGCGATTCTAAAATAAACAGGATACAGGTTGTTAGCTAGTCTTGAAATAGCAAACTGCAAGTTCTTTGCAACATTTCAGGTTGTAATTTGCATGATTCAAGATCAGCGAGACTTGGGATACTCCCAGTCTGTATGAGGTTAGGAGAAGCAAAGGATCAGAACGGATGTTTGTGTTATCTGTGTGTTTGACTAATATTTGAATTAAATGTTTTATATTTAATCAAAGCAAAATTGAAGTTCGTTATTACTGCTGATATGCAGTACTAATTACAGGAAATAACCAGCCCTCCCAAGATCGGTGCCAAACACTGATAACGTGCCAGTCTATTCTCTGGAGGAGGAAGCTACAGTCATCAGATCTAGAAGAGAATTTAACCATCTATTTTAAGTTCTGGATTTATTTAGACTTTTAAAAAATGTTTTGCTTTTATTTTCTTTAACTGTTACTTTCTTTAGATTGTGTTACTAATATAGTAAGATCTGTCTAGCAATAGGAGCATATTGTAGTTTGCATATTTTTGTAAACTATGAACATGGGTCCCAGCCTGTCTTTCATCCCTGTCTTTTGCATCACTGGACATCACTGTTCTTACCTGATCCTCCACTTTATGGATACAAAACCTGAGGTTTCGTGTAAATAGATTCTAAAATTAAGCTACATCCCAACGCTTTTTAATGATAGAGCAGGTGCATTGTGGGGATTCTTTCCCTACATGCCCCAAGAGTCCAGAAATTCAAATGCAAGATGTTTCACCCCTTTATGATATTCACACTTCTTTCTCCCACCGCCTGTGCCCATGACATTCTAAACTCCTGTGTCTGTTAGACTGCCCAACAACAGCTGGCTTTGTGTGCCCCCTATGCTCTGCATGCCAGGCTCCGTGCACTGGTGCTTAACTGGTAGTGCACAAGCAAATGGCCCTGAGTGATTTTGCGACTAACATGCTGGTCTCCAGAAGTAATAACGAGTCTGCATTAGAAGTATGTGCCACAGTGTTTTATAAGGAGAACTTAATTTTAGCCCTATGATTTCACAGAGTAGAAAACAGCTGGCATATTTTAAAAACATTATTAGGAAGAATAATGGCAAATGTGATCTTCTGGTGGGAAATTGAAATCACAGATTGAATTACATTCTTGCTTAATTCTTGGCTAATTTACTAAGAGAGCAGACCAGAGCAAATGCCAGCAGAACACAACCCTGAGACATTAAATAAATATTATCTGATTGAAGAGGAAGATAAATCAGGATGGAAGCAAGCGCCTTGTTCATCTGCCTGGTTGTAATTGTCTTTAGCTGGTAGAAAATGATCTTGAATCTGATATGTTCAGCTGAAACAAAAAGAAAACTACTTCCCTTCTGTACCCTGAAACTTATATCTCAGGCCTCTTCCATGGGAAGGTAGAGATTAGATAATCATAATAATAACAATTATTAGTATAATAAACATGAAGTCATTATTTAAGGACACTGATCTCAACATCCTCACTAAAGGGTGTGATTAAAGAAAAGTAATTAGGTATTTGTAAGCTCTGTATATATTTTTAAGTCCTAATATAAGCATACTATATGAGGTGAAGAGTATATCTGAAAAGGTATATATAGAATTAAACACAATTGTGCAAAAAATAAATATTTTAAAACTATTCATTGAAGTAGAAAGTTTCATTCATTTTAGCTAGGGCCATTTGCTGCAATTGTGTATTTTTTAAGCTATCAAATTAGTATATCCTGGACATTCTTCTTCTTTTTTTTTTTTTTTGTATGAGGAATTGAACTTGGAACCTTACGCTTGCCAGGTAGGCGACTGTGCCACTAAGCTATAGCTCTGGTCCTTTCCCTGGATATTCTTAACAAAAACAGATTGATTTTCCTTGTTGGCTTTGGATAGCTATAGAACGTGAAAGGTAGAAAAGAGAAATATGTAAAAATATAAAACATGTGTAATAAATGGAAGAAATCCATAGAGAGGTTTCTTTTTAAGTTATGAGCAGATATGAGGAACCTGACCAGAGAATTAGAATGGGAAGGACCCTCATGGAAGAGTTGAGTGTGAAAATGTTTGAAACCATTGACAAAAAGCCATTCAGGGAGCATTGAGGCAGGTGCTATGTATCCACATGATCAGAACGAAGGATAAAACATGCTATGATTTGATAAGTTTGAAATTATTTGCAGAGGAGAAAATCATACATGCATTTAATGAGGAGAGATTTTTTTGTACTCTTAGGGATAAAGCATTCTAATAAAAATTACAGTCTGTGAATGGTATTGCTGAGAGACATTAAAGTTAATAAAAATAATTTGGGGAAAATCCACTTTGTCATAGATGTTTAGTATTAATATAGGTTTCCATTGATTGTAAGCTCTCTTGCTATTGTTTATGCCAAGGCTCCTAATATAGGCCCACTAGGTGGCCTTATTGATGATGGAACAAGGAGGTGCTAGTCTTTTTTACAGCAAAGGTTGCAAACATTCTATGGTCCATTTGTGTTTCCATGGAAAATTGTATAATCTCTTTGTGTTTGTGTACGTCTTTTCCCAGAAAATGTACTTACATATGAACCACTCTCAACTGTGATTGCTTGATCCTGTTCCTTGCACCCAGTATGCAAAAACAAAGCTCCAGGGGACTCAGTAAGGACCTCCCAGGACCTTACGTGCTTTGTGTATTGTCTCCTACTCATAGTCTTTACCTATTGATGCACTTGCACTTCGAGTATTTAGTTTTAGACTTGATTTTGATAGTTGGCACTTCATTTCATTCAATTGTTCCCAGAGCTAAAATCCTACTCTACTGTTAAAGGTGTTTGTTAATGAAACACATTTCGACACTAATACATTTGTCAGGTTCAGTCTCAGAGCACAGAAGATTTTGTTCGTAGTTTGTCTTGGTATTCTGATCTTCTTTTGTTTTACCTGGAAGCTGTGAATAGACAAATGATTTGAGCTACAAAGTCCAAATCATAGTCTCTTTTCTATCAGCTATGGAGCACCAAAGATATCTAAACAAATAATTCTAAGTGTGGAAATACTGTGGTAGAAAAACTACATTCCGAATGAACACACCTGCCTTCCTCTTGTGGAAGTTGAAGTAGACAGCCCCACTGTGTAGGCAGAACTGGCCCAGAAAGATGTAAATCTCCTCAGTTCTTAAAAACATACTTATGATCAGAATCAAGCAGGAAACATGTCTGTGATTTGGTAGGGTTGAAATAATTTGCAAAGGAGAAGCATTAGATGCATTTGATGAGGAAAGATGTTTTTCACTGAGAAATTCTATGCTATTTTCAACTCTTTGAGAACAGCTTAGTTTTAACATTTTATAAGATAAATCCTGGTGATTTGCTTGCCAAAAAGGGCATAGAAAAACCCTGAACATTTAATTTTCTAGAAAATAAATCCCTCCTCCTAATTATTGTCAAAGCCCTTCTCATTTTATTAGGCAGAGTTCCATTAAATTATGCTCTTCACTCTTCATCTCTTTAATGAAAAAAAAAATCAAGTTTAAATACTTACGTCAAATAGGAAACTGATTCAAAATAGATTAGACTACTCTGGTAATCCCGGAAGAGAAATTTAAATCCTATAGTTAATTTGTAGGCAATTACAAATTATATTTCAAATGCAAATCAGAACAAAGGGCTGTGACAGGTTGGGGAGTGTGGTGTGGGAAAGATTGGAAGGCTGTATTGTCTTCTTGTGTCATGACAGCCTTGGGAAAGACAGCCAGATCTCTTTAACCGTGACAATAGTAATGATCAAAAAAACATAAGATCTGTACTTTCAAATAATAGCCAGTAGAGGAGAGAACTTGTGACACACACACACACACACACACACACACACACACACAGATGAAACTGAAATGCTCAAGGGTAGCAAAATTGCTTGGTTGAAGCTGTCCTGTTGGTCCTTGGGGATTAACTGACAGAACTCAGTCAACTCCCTGCATTATGCTACCAATCAAGTTGAGGTAGCCCATCAGTTAAATTCAAACTTGTCATCCCCATGAGGCACTTGGCATGAAATGCCACATTCTCTTCCCAGTAAGTGTGGTTGTCACCAATGAGTGAGTTGGGAACTGTGAACAGTGATTTAGAGAGGGTTGGAATACTTGTGCATAAGAGGTGTTAGAATTCTCACTAGACCAGTAAGTTATGCAAGGACATTATAGGCCTTGCAGAAACTAAACTGGAAACAGGATTCCACTGCTGCCCAATGAAATATAGGTTCATGTTCTGCATGTCCTTCTCATTTTTCTTCTATATAAAAGACATTTCCTCTGAAAGCTAATATCATATATGTATTAGTCATGCTTCGCTTTGTTGTAATAAGTTACCCAACACCCACAATTTAAAGGGGAAGGAGGGGCTGGTGATTTAGTTCCATAGAATAAGCGCTTGCCTGGCAAGTGCAAGGGCCTGAGTTCATTCCCCGGTTCCATAAAAAATAAAATAAAATAAAATAAAAATAAAGGGGAAGGGTTTATTTGCCGCCTAGTTTGAGAAGATTTGGTATGTGGTCAGCAGAGTCCAGGACTGAAGCATCATGGTATAAGAGGATGGGATAACAGGCAAGCACTTGTTCTACTCAGCTATCTCTCCTGCCCAGGATAGGATAACAAAGCTGCTTAGTTCCTGGCATCTTGGAAGCAGAGGAGGGAAACAGTGCCAGAGAGGAAGAAGTGAGGGACTAGACATAGACCTGCAAGGCCCACACAGGCCACTCCAGGACCCACACAGACACACACAGAGGTGTGCTGTACTTATCCTCTAGGTGACTTCCAAACCAATCGAGATGACAATTAAGAGTAATTGTCATGACATGTACTGACTCAGGAGAGAAAGTGTGCATTTCCTGGATGTGTATAGAACTAAGCTCTCTCAGGAGTTAATGGCATACTTTATAATGTCAGATTTATATATCTCCAACTTCTGGCTTTGATCTTATAAAAGGAATAATTTGCTAGAAAATTCTTGATGCATCTATCCACTTTAATAGTCATCCTAGTTTAGGTATCATTTATGGATTATTGAAGTGAAGTCTTTTTAAAGATACAAAAGGAATTTCAAATTTCTGTTGTGTTTCTGAAAGATTAAAGCAAAATACCATTAAGAGTACTAGCATTCTAGTCTTCTCATGTGTTACTAGCATTTTGCATTCCAAATAGCAAACATGCCTAGGTGCATTGTGTATTAATCAATCAAAATGCAAAAGTAACAGAGAAATTCACCATAACAACTGAGAATATTCCTTAGGGGTGCTTTCATTGAATTGCCTGGGTTCTGACATAGAGTAACCCAGCTGTCCAGCTATTGATTTGGGCATAATTATCTGCTGCTTAGTAATTATTTACATATGCATTAGAGTTGTATCACTGTGCTTTTCAGTGGGATTAGGAGGCATGGTGAAAACATATTAGTGTTCAAGGGTGATACTATGCTTTTCAAAGATGAGGACCCATTGGTAGGTCTTTTATTGGGCTGAATTTTTCATTGGTGAAAGCCCTGTCGAGAGACACTGGAAAGATGACCACTATGTTTCTAGATTTTACTTTTAAAAGTCCATAATTATGTATCATTTTCCTTTATGCATAAGCTGGAAGCATTTTCTAGGTTTGAATTGATTAAAGTGTGTGTGTGTGTGTGTGTGTGTGTGTGTGTGCGTGTTTTCTCAGCAAATTAGGCAGAATACAAAATTGTTATTATTTAGTAATGATTGTGGCTTGGACTGATGATGCTTTTACCTTCTGACAAATCTTTATGAATAAAAGTGGAAGAAAACTATTAAAATTCATTGTCCCTATAAAAAATAAGCTAAAACAAAGTTTACAGCTAGGGATCAAATCCAAGGCCTCAGGCAAACTGGGCAAAGTTTCTGCCATTGAGCTATACCCCTAGCCCTAGAAGCTAATATTAGGATTTCCAACATAAACAATTCACTAAGACAATATTCAAAGATGACCACCTGCATCTGCAATAGCTTAGTGTATAGCTCCATAAGGGTCCTGAGAGTTGATTCTACAGTATTCTTTGCTGAGGTTGAAATATGTAATATTTGCTTTTAATTGTGTCCAAATTACTTTCTCAAATATGGACTAATACTTGATTATATACATGGGTCAGTTAAAGCCAAATTCTCCTGGAAAGTTATGTCTGCTTAGGCAGACACAGGRATCAGAGGTTCAATCCCTGGCCTGCTGTGCCAGCCCCGCCCCTGGAGCAYGCTGAGACAGCAATTGAGACTGGGCATGGTGGCACATACCCGTAATCCCAGCTCTTGGGAGGCTGAACACAAGTGGATCACCATGAGTCCGATCTACGTAGTGAGACCCTGTAGACCCTTACTAAAAAGTAGAAAATAAAATAAAATAAATAAATAAATAAATAAACTACTGGGAAGTTATGGCTAATATGTCCTTTGAGAAACAGAGGTTTCCATCGTTAACAAAGAGTTACTTATATACCTACAATGCTTGCTATGATGGTTGTCTCGTGTTTTTATATCAATGAGAACACTGCAGCTTTCTTCTGACTTGCTCTTGGAAAAGTCTGAAAAATGTAGCAGGATATCACTTTCATTAATTTTTAAAGTTTTATTATGGAACAAAAATTTCAGAAGACTTGATGTTAGATTTTTGTTTTATGTCTGTATTAAAGTTACTCTGAATATAATGTTTTGCTTGAGCATTTGTGAATGCTCACCTTTGCATGAAGTCTGAGTCAAACAAAGAGAAACTTCTCTGTGTTTTCTCCATAAACCACCTGCTCTCTCTACACAGGCCATGAGAATACAAATTATTTCAAAATGCTTTCCACGTTGGTGCTCTTCTTCCCACTGATCATTTTTTTATAAAGCTACAATTTGTTAAGTGTCTGCATATTTTCTGTATAGGATTTGCAGTAGTGACTAACAGATCATCAAGGTGAAGGTGAAGAACAAAATATTTTACAGCTGCAGTCATCTGAAAATAATGAACTGATAACTAACTGAAGTATTTACCAGGCTCCCCAAGCCCTTCCCAGAGTTGTTCCTGAATAACAGGAAGGGAGATGATTTCCCTCCTAGTGAGACCAGCATGAGCCAAATGTGAAACACCCTCTGCTTCCTTCCTGTCCTCCTTATTTCTTTGCTAGTGTTTAATGGTAAGACCTTTCATTATCTACTTAATGGAGGCCTTGCTTTGAGTTTATCGTTTATCTTTTGGGCTTGCTTGCATTGCAGTTTCTCATCATTACATGAAAGCTTCTGGATTCCAGGGTGAAGTTCCCTTATACTCTGTATCTAAGATGCTTGTCATCATCCTGTATTAAGGAGATGTTGGATTAAGATGCTTGACAAGCCTTCCTTTATGCTTTCCACCAGTAATGATTCATAAGCTGATTCACTTTCATGCCACCAGTGAGGCCAGGGGAAAAGCCTGATGATGGAGTATAGTGTGGAGTGAAGTCAGGGTTGGAGAACAATCTAGGTAGAGAGCTAGAGCTCTTTGGAACAGAGGGACTTAGGAAAATACTCACTTTACAGCTTACTAAGTTTTGGACCTTGGGTTTCCAAAAACCAAATTTGCTCATCTATAGAATTGGAATGGAATACTTATATTAGGAGCTGAATTTAGCACCTCCCTTCCTAAAAAATATCATATATTGAAATAATCATCCTAATACCTTAGGCTGTATCAGTACTTGGAGATCAGATCCTTTGTTAAATTAAAATGGATTATTGGGGTTAAGTCCAGTGTGACAAATGTCTTTTTAAGAAGAAAAATTTTTGACATAGAAGTAAATTGTTGGGAAAATAATAGCCATCCATGAGTCTTGATAGAGGCCTAGAGCTGATCCTTCCCTATAGGCATAAGAAAAACCAAGCATGCTGATTCGTTGGTCTTGGACTTCAAGACAAGACTAGATTTCTGTTACTGAATCCCCCCCAGTCCATGGGAGTGCAGTGCAACAGCAAGCAATCTCTTAAAACCTATCCCAGACTTGTGTTGGAATTTTAGCACATTGTTCTTTACAAAGTCCTTATGATATATAAAGATACTCAGTAAACGATAATTTTAAAAAATTATCCGAAGATAAAGAAAGCAATCAAAGTGGAAATACTTTTAGAAATAATCTGTTTTTAAAGATGGACATGGAAAGTGGATCATGAAGAAAACATAGGGCGGCTTCTTTTTGTTCCAATGAAGCCTCATGCAAATACTTAAACATTTCTGGATCAACTGCATTTGGTTGTGTTTTCATGCGCAGTTGTCCCAGTGGGATGATAAATGAGCCCAGATAGTAACAAATGGGCCTCACAGGAGGATTTATGACAATGAACCATAGAGTTCAGATGGTATCTATGTGCAGAATGCCTGGCAAAAATATGCAAGCATTGTTTCCCCTTCTATTTGGTTTTGTTGGATTGGTTTCATACTTCATTGCTTTTGGGCAAAGAATTATTATAAGCCCAAGTAATTTTTAAAATTGCTAGTGTTCAAACGATGCCTCCTGCTACTCACTTTTGCTCTGCTTTGAGTAATCAGGAGAGGCCATATGGATGTGAAGCTAGGATGCATTTCAAACACCAGTTCTACATGCTGAGTTACCCCCTCTTAGCTTAGTGGAACAAGTTCTTATACTGTAAGCTGTCTTCCAAGATGAGTAAGTATAAGATTCTTTTTTTTTTTTATTCTGCAACTTCAAATAACAAATCATTCTCACTCAAACTTGAATAAAATTATAATTTAGACAATTGTTTTTAAAATGCTTAGTTTTCTCATAAATACAACAGAATCAGCAAATCTTTGGTATTAGAATTCTTCATCAACTTTGCCCTTCACCTATTTTGATGGCATATATTTTATTGAACACTCATAGGTCTTCTAAATGATTGCAGCAGTAGTTATGGGAGGTCATGTAAGTGTGGAAATTATTCTTTTATGAAGAATTTTCCTTTCACACACACACACAGACAATTAAACTATCATCAGTTCTTAGGAAAGCAAATTAAGTTTTTTGCTTTTATGGAGGGAATTTTGGGTTGGCTAGTTTTAAGGTAATTTGTGAAGAAAGTCCTCCTGGCAAGGAAACAAGACAGTGGTCACCATCTGAAGAGCCTGCTGGCTCTCCAGAAGTCACCAGTCACCAGCTTGTTAACCAGGAATGATAAAGGAAATGTACAAGTGATCATAGCAGGCACTTATGATTGTAATTCTTCATACCCACAAGGGTAGAAAATGTGGTTAGCCTATTTGGCTAGTTAGAAACTTCTAGAAGTTCCCAGGGCTGTTCTCAGTTCCAAGAAGAGATAATACAAACTCTAACTACTCTGCACCTGGCTATTATCATTTCTTCCCTGGAGAAATCCAAAAGCTTTCTATTTCATCACAATATCTTAACTGACTCCTTTGCCTCCACCACTGCCTTCCCAAAGCAATTGCATCCTAGTCTGCTTTGCTCAAAACCCTGCAGTAACCCCTAATTGCTGCTCTCTAGACAAAGTTTAAGTCCTTTCACAAGGTCTACAGAGTACTTCATCATATGGCCTCTGTCAACCTTCAAATTCATTTGCAACTGCTGTTTTTTTGTGCCCTTCCTCCAGTCAGATGCAAGTGACTGCAGGTCCTGCCTTCTTCTGTCTCTGAGCCTTTGAATTTGATGTCTATTTTCTACAAGCTCCCCACCATCCATTTCTTCATCTTAGCTTGATGTAGGCTTTCTCTGCTCTGGGAATGGATTTAATGTTCCTTCCATGTGTTTCCCTTACAGCTACCCATTCTGTACTTATCATTATAATAAGTGCATTTATTGTCTCTTCTGTTGAATTATAAGTAGTTCAGGAGAAGGAAATGTGCCTTGTGTTTGTTATATCTATAGATACCACCAAGCTGTTATCTAATATGCAAGAGTAAGTGTAATGTGGACTATGAATGGATAGAAGAAGGAAAAGAGGAAGGCAGAGAGGAGGAATGTCATGGAAATAGGAAGTGGGGATGGGGAGAAGTGAAATGACATCTTGGCATTAGTAATGATGTCACTATTGATCTTACCAGCATCTTACATTACAATTTAATGACAACTCTTTGAAGCAAGAATTGTTATGTCCAGCTATAATTGTGGAAAGTAGGCCTCAGAGAATCTGCCAGCCATCAGGAGTCCCTCAGGTAGTGAAATGCAGGGCTGGGATATGAATGTGAACCTGCCTAATCCCCAAAGCTGTGCTCCCCTTCTGACCCTGGGCTCTTGCTCACAATTTTAGCCATCATGAAAGAGAGGGATGTCACGTAATCACTTTGTATTTTTGCCAGAGCCGTGGTCAAATCAAGCAGGTCTAATTCTCAGCTGCTGCTCATTACCCAAGACTTCCTGTGCTTGGAGCTGAAATAGAAATAAGCTCAAAACAAACCCACTGGCCTATTTTTGTTAATCACTGAAAACTAGTGGCTGTAGCAGAGCTGATTCATTTAATTGAGGATGTAGAAAATATTGCACAGACTACAGAAAAGGCTGGGGATGCCAAATTAAGTTCTTGGAAAACCAATGGTTTGTATTCTTCGAAGAGATCACTGCTGAATTCATAATCAGATTATAATGTGTTTCAGCCCAAATATTAAGTTTGTGGTATCCAGAAACCAGGAAACATGTTTGTGTTCTGAGTCCCTTGCATCATGGAGTGTCATGTGCATAAGTACACTTAATTAGATCTTCTGATGACATTAGCAATAGTGTCAAATGTCATGAATGGCTAATTGCTTGCCAATTGAAATCCTTATTTATATAAACACCAGGGGCACACTCTGAGGTTTGAAGCAACCATCTTTTATGTTGAGATATATCGTTATTTCAAGGTGTCAAACATTTTCATATAGAATTTCATGCAGAACTCAAAGAGACATTATTGGAGCAACGAAACCATTTTTCAAAGAATGTCTATCATCTGATTAGAGATTGCATATGAAGAATTTTTTAAATACTAGTTATTAAAATGTACAATAACATTTCATGAGCATTATGTCTAAAGCAGAACATGATCTCCTACATCTTTTATCTTCTAAGTGTACTTTGATTTTGAATAGAAGGTTTCAGCCAAGTGCCTTAATTATAGTTTGAAAGCAGCTCTGGGATGTTAGCCCTACAAAGTTAATCTCACTTCTGATCCAACACCCACACATGCTAGCATCCAACGGATACAGAAAAACAACTGATGAATTTCATCCAGGGATATTAACTTGTGTCATAGACTTTTGCAAGAGGAAGAGTTGTGAAGAGAGTCCTTATCCAACATTTCCCACTTTATAGATGAGAAAACCAAGCCTAGACTTTAATGCATATGTAGTCACATAGCTCAGTGGTATTTCCCCTTTAACCCTCTAATGAGCTGTTTGCATCTCTTTCACCTTTGACAACTTATATGTTGAAAGCTCTGCCTCTGAAGTGATACTGTTTAGAGGTAGGGCTTTTGGGAGATAACTGGAATTAGATGCTGTCACCATGAGGGACTGTCAAGGTGAGATTAGTGCCCTTATAGGAAAATGAGGAGAGAGCTTCTGTCTCTCTACAGGAGAATGAACCAAGGAAACTCTTGGACTAAACCTTTGGAAGGTAGACTGTCTAAAGCAAGAGGAGACTATTGTCAGGAACCATACCTTCCAGTGTCTTAATACTGGGCTCTGTCAAAAATAGAGAAATTTCTGTTCAATGCTATTTTCTGTGAAAAATGCATTTCTACTGTGTAAGCCACCAAGTCTATGTAATTTTGTTATAGAATACAGTACTAGAACAGTACTAGCACAATTCTATTCATACAAATATTTGGAGCAATTTATTGGCTCCTGTAAGCCATAAGAAGTCATTTATATGAATTATATCAAAATTCTTTTGATATTCACATTATTTCCTTCCCATCAAATACCAACATTATTTCCTTTTCATGACTATTAGAAGACTTAAAAAACCCCATCATTTTCTAAATTATACCTGGATTAAAAATGAATGTTCTGGCTTTATCATTTCCATTTATGGTATAGTTCACGTGAGACATTTCCACTTTTGAAAAGCATTGGCTTTGATCCTGTAACAAAATTTCCCTCAACAAATAGATTTCTTGCTACATGAGGGAAACTAATTTTTACAGTGGTAGGAATCACCTCTTATAGGGCACTATCAATGAATATTTGATACATTGGAAGAGGTAATTTTTGAAGTAGCTTATTTATCATACTAAGCAGAAAGGATAATACCCATATCTCTATGGAGTGTGTGTGTGTGTGTGTGTGTGTGTGTGTGTGTGTGTGTGTAAAATGGAGCAAATCAGACACTGAGCATGCAGATTGGGCACGTCTCTGAAGGCTTCTTCATAGTAAAAGATGTTCTATCTGTGGTTTCTAGTCTGCTGAGCTAAATGCAACAAATGAGAATTAGAAGGATGTTCAAGTGTGTCCTTTGTAGATATCTCTGAATGGTTATCTTTGCCACCTCATTAAATGTTAAAGGCTAAGTATCTCTCACTCTTTACTGAGGCAGAAAATAATAAATATTGTGTTAGCTAACTTTTTATTGCTGTGACAAATACCTGAGATAATCACTTTATAAGAAAGAAAGGTTTATTTTGGATAAGAGCTTTAGAGATTTCAATCCATGGTTGCCTGTCCCCATTTCGAGCTTGCACATTGTGACAGACAGGATGTGGCAGAGGAAGCAAAAGCAAGAGAGAAAGTGGCTGGGGTCCCAACCTGCACTTCTGGGGTACACTCCACTAAGTGCTGCCTTACAGTGTGCACGGCATCTCTCTGATTCTGACCTTGGTGACTTTGTCATTTGTGTGTCCCAACACCATAATGTCCAAAAGGAAATCGATTTTACATGTGGTGTAACTTCAGTGAAAGTAGTAGAAATATTTCCCAAAAGAATGGGAACCAGAAGAGTTTCTCTTAACACTAAACTTTCTTGTGGAAACAGAAAGATGGAGTCTGGGGCCTTGTACCACCCAGCAGGCTCTCAGGCGTACTTCACACAGCTCAAGTCAGCGTCAAGTCGCAGTTGTAGTCAGTGGTTGGTGCTGTGGAGTCAGAATGATGCTCTAAGTGCTGATCCAAGATCAGAAAATTGGTTTCACTGGAAAAGCCACAAGAGGACCTGAAGCAAGAAGGCAGATAGAATATCAGAGGACACCCCAGCTCCAGCACATATGATAAGCACCTTTCCCCTTTGTTCTTTGGCCTTTTCCTGTTCTGGACAACCCATTTTACAAGTGTTTACTCTGAGATAGGTTTTCTGAGAAAGTGATTCCTGATTCACTTTATTGAGGACTTGGAGCTCTTTGGCTTAGCTATAATTATAAGCTCAGCAGAAATTCTAGTTTCTTTCTGTTCTTTGATGGATAGGGCATAGCTCTGATGCTTTTCTTTAGCCCATTTTTTT
>NDGN011548310.1:4103-22094 GCA_002564285.1 Tympanoctomys barrerae | reverse complement strand
ACCAGGGGGCGGGGCTGGCTGGCATGTGGTGCTGGGGGATTGAATCGCAGTCCCTGTGCTTTGGTAAGTTTGTTCTAAGTAGGTGCTTTAGACCACTGAGCCATCTCACCAGCCCTTCTCTTCATTCTTTTGACAGTCCCAGGGATTGATCTCAGGGCCTTGGCAAATGAACTTGAACCCCAGCACTTTCTTACTTCTTATTTTGAGACAGGGTCTCAATTGCCCAGGCTGGGCTTGATCTTGTGACCCTCTTGCCTCAGCCTCCCAGAGTGCTGGGGTCACAGGCACGCACCACCACACCTGGCCAGTTTCTTGCAGTCTTTGCCATACTTGCATGGCCTTGTGAGAATTTGTAGCCTCAGTTGATGAGCTGCCCCATGAGGCCTCTCAAGGACAAGAGCCACTGAGTTCCCACGTTCTCTGGGTGAAGGAGCAGCATTCACCGCTGATTCTTTTAAGAGACTCAAGCTCCTGAAGGCGGAGTTCCTTGGATAGCGCCCCCTCTGTTTCTCAGCCTCTGTGCCTAGATGCAGATTCTGACTCGGGGATGGCCCTGCTGGTGAGAATGTGCCTTTGTCTCGTGGGTGGCAGAGCATGAGCCTGCGGGTGACTGGGAAAGAGGAGCGCAGTTGCAGCTCCTGTCCCCGACACCCATGAAGTGCTGGGCTTTGTGAAAACATAGTCGAAGCCTTGGAAAGACTGACTCAGTGGCCAGGGATACGCAGGTCTGCCTGGGCCAGGAGGACCTGCTCATCATGGCTTACTCAGTGAGGCAAATTCTCGACATCTGGCATTATAACAGCCCTGGGTAGGAAGAGCTTGCTGGTGCATGCCTGGTATCCCAGCGCTCTGGAAGGCTGAGGAAGGATGATCACAAATTTACATCCAGCCTGAGCAGCCTGGCAATTTAGTGACTTAGTAAGATTCCATTAAAAACAAAAACAAAACAAAAGACCCCCCATAATAAAAGATTAAGAATGTAGCTCAGCGCAAAGGCCCTGGGTTCAATCCTTAGTACAGCAAAGAAAACAAACACACACCTGGGCTGAGTCAAGATCAGGGTGGCTGGGATGCAGCGGGGCCTTGGGACCTGGGCTGGAGGCGGCAGGAGGAAGCAGGCTGTGCTCCGTGTCCCCTCCCCCCACATGTGGGCACTCAGCTTCTGCTTACTGAGTGGGCTGGGAAGGAGGCTGCTAGGGTTTGGCGCCGAGCTATGGAGACAGACTGAGAACACCATGAACACAAAACCTTCTTGCGCACCACGGTGCTACTGGGAGACCAGACTGAGCAGGGGCCTTTGGTGGATGCCAGGACTGTGCTCTCCCTGAAGAAGGCTTGTGGGGGTGAGAGGAGAGGGCAGTGCCTAGGCTGGGAAAAGAGGCAGTGCAAAGACCGGAAAAGGACCGTGGTGTCCTGGGGCCAGCAGGGCGGAAGCGGCCCGGGAGGAGGCCGACAGATCGGCGGTTCCCATTGTTCCAGGGCTGGCCTGCCTCTGCTCCGTGTGGTCAGGAGGCAGTACATTTGCCATTCATCATCCATCGAAATCCTGCCTTGTGTCTGTCCTCATCTGCATGACAAGACGACCTGGGCCACCAAGTGACATAGCCACTGGGGAAGAGGAAAGAAAGGGAGGGAAAATTGTGTGTGTGTGTGTGTGTGTGTGTGTGTGTGTGTGTTGAACCCAGGGCTTCCACACTGAGTTATATCGCCAACCTTTGAAATTTTTCAGATAGGGTCTTGTTAGGTTGCTTAGTTGCCCAAACTGGGCTAAAATGTTGGGTCCTCCTACTTCAGCCTCCCAAAGTGCTGGGACTCCAGGTGGGCACCCCTGCCTCCCCATCTGAGGGATGATTATGGAGCAGCAGGGCTTGTAGGGGCAGGAAGACAGATCCTCGTTTCCACAAAACCTGTGTGCCTTGGGAGTTGCTGGGACTGCAGTCCCTTTCCCACTCCTGTGAGAAGCTGGGCCTAGGTTTGTGTTTTACTTTCTACTTATTTTATTTTGTCCTTTGAAATAAGGACGTGAAGACTTACCCAGCGAGAATTTGGGGGAAGATTAAGGACGATGTGTTTATTTTTTATTTATTTAACTTCTGGCAGTCTTGGGGACCCGACCAGGGCTTCACGCATGCCAGGAAGTGGTGTCACCAAGTGGCACCCCCAGCCAGGGACGTGGGGCACGCCCTGCGGCTAAGCTGGAGCGCAGCCCCGCTCACAGAGGCTGGTTCCCTCCTTACTGCTCCAGAGCAGTGTTTCACCAGGCAGGGCTGTCACCCGAGGCCGGCAGACTGAGTGACAGTGTAACATTTGTCTTCCTTTGTACAATGTTCCCACCCGGGAAAGAACAGGCCACGTTGCGCTTAGTTCACATCTTCCGCAGCTTCCTCCTCTGGAGAGAAGGGTGGGGTGGGCTGGGGCTGGAGCTCAGGGCCAAGCAGCGATTCCTGGGCCTGCCCACTGGAGACCAGGGAGGGGGCTGCTCAGGGCCACACCCTTAGGGTGGACAGACAGGAGGCCTGAGGCCCTGGGACCCTCACTGTCTTGGCCCCACGGAATCTAGGACTCCAGGACCAGGGCAGACCCCACGTACTTTCCTTATTGGCCACCAGGGGGCGGACTGAGGTAGGAGGCCTGACCGGGTGCCCGGGTCTCCAGAGGAGAATCTGTAAGATTGGAAAATCATAAGATGGGTAGCAAGATGTGTGTGCCATGCCCGGGTCCCCGGCAGATTTGTATGCATGAGCCTCCGGGCTCGGTGGAGGAGGACGTCGGTCCACAGGACCTTTCCGAATCCCAGCAGAGGTGGTCCACAGTCTGTTCAACACCAGCCAAGCGGCCCTGGGCCAGAGTTCTGCCCTGCCCCTGCTCCCTGGCTGCCACCCCAGGAAAGGAACGGCCCACAGGAGCAGGCAGCCATCAGGAGCGGTCGCCAGCCCTGCTGTTCCTCTGTGCTGCGTGCCCTGCAGGGCCACATACAGGAGCTGCAGTTGTGATAGTTGAGGCCGTCCGCAGTGAGAGGAGTCCTAGTTGGCGACCTTGGGCTCTGGCAAAGATGAGCACCTTCTGCCACTGCACCTTCTCGCAGGCTGCGGCAGAGCCTTGGCCCTTGGCGGCCGACTGCAGCCCTGGCGTCTGCGGCTTTCTCTCCTTAGCCTTGCTGGTTCTGTCCTTCCTGTCAGCATTTTATGTTCAGGAGCCGACCGCTCTAGGGTGTTCAGTGTCACGCCCCACACAGCTTGGGGCTGCTCAGAAGCAGAAATGGTCACTCCAGCTTCCCGAAGGGGAAGATGAAACTAGGCCTAAGATGGGCTGAGCCAGCCTGCCCAGGCAGAGGCTGAGGAACCGAAAGCAGCTCGACTCCACCAGGCGCCAGGGTTTGGTCTGTAGCTCCTCACCCTGTATAATACAAACATCTTACAAATCCTGACTTGGGCTGGGCGCAGTGTCCGTACCTGTTCCCAGCACTCAAGGAGGCTGGGGGAGGATGATCACAAGTTTGAGTCTAGTCTGGTCAATTTACATCCTGTCTCAAAACAAAGTGCTGTGTGTGTAGCCCAGTGTAAAGGTCCTGGATTAAAATGCTAGTATGGCGCACATCTGTGATCCCAGTACTTGGGAGACTGAGGCAGAAGGGTCATTCCTTTCCAACTGGGAAAGGAATCCCAGTTGGGTGTTACCATTTCTCTATCTATCTAGGGATCCAGCCAATTTTAAGCCCCAAACTAGTCCTACTGATTTATAAGGATAGAGAGGAGAAAGAACAGGAGCACCTCTACCCATAATCCCAGAACAGGGGCTCTGGGATTATGGACATGGGCCACGACACCTCTGCAGCTCCAGCCTGAGCACTGAGTCATGAAATCTACCATTAGAAATGGCTTAATCATGTGGAAGGTTGCACTAGCACTGGTGCTTGGGGGCCGCACGTGGGCTGGGGCAGGGAGCGAGATGCGCCCGATCAGGACTCTTGATCTGAACAAAGAATAGGACAAACATAACGGGAGGTGCATCACGTAGAGGGGACAAGCAAGCCCATCAGAGGGCAGACTTCCTGGGAAGATGGCAGGTAAGCCTGGCTCCAGAGGAAGTGACCCGAGAAAGGGGGGGAGAGAAGGGCAAAGACTTAGAAGGCACATTTTATAGGCAGTGAGCTTTGCCCTGAGCGTAGAGGACTTCAGGCTCCACTGAGGATGCGGATAGGGTGGAGTCCAGGGAGGAGGGCCGGGTGGGACTGAGGAGGCTCCTGGTTACAGCAGCACCGGGGGCACCCAGAGCCCTGCTGCCCTTGCATTAAGGACCCCTCATTCAGCTAGCACTTCCTCCTCTCTCCTATGCTGTGTGGGGTGACAGGGGCTTGGAAAGGGGCCGTGAATGTGAAATAGCCTGCATTGCTGTTCCCGGCTTGGCGCAGATTTAAGCTCTCAGAAAGGTCATGCTTGAGAATGGGTTTGAATATCAGGTTCCCAGATGATGTCACTTCACAGGAAATTCTCACTGAGTGCTTTTTTTTTTTTTTTAAGGGTTTAAAAAGACATAATTTATATTCACAGATCTATCAGTGTTAAGGGAGTGGACAATTCTTTCCCACGCCTTTTTATTTTTTTGCTTTGTACTGACCTGTCCATACAGTAGGATGTGCAGAACGCAGCTATTTTCCTTGGTCAATTGAAACTATTTGTACCTTCTGTGTGCCAAGTATTCTCAGGCTCTAGACAGAGCAGACAAATCAATTTAAACCTTGTTTTTCTGGATATTTACAGGGAGAGTCATCAATTCTCGACTAAGAAAGCATCTATCAATGGCTTTAAAGATAAAACTGACAAAAGACTGCTATCAGAAGCTCTTGGGAGCTTTTATCACCAAACAAAATATTCCATCGTAAATTGGCAAATAACAAGATACATGTAAATCTATTAAGATCGAACAAATCAGGATCAAGGGAGAATAACCAGAATGTAAGCAAACAATAGGATTAGGGACCATTCTGTTTTAAATTAATTTGACTTGCTAAGTGGTTCTTTTTCTTGCGATTTCATAGGGCCTTCTTCCCCATGTCCTCTTTAACCAGTGGTAGCTGGCACTGAATACTTGGGGACATCAGCCTACTTCCCCAGGCAGGTGGAGAGGACGTGTTCCTCTTTCCTTTTCCAGAGGCGCAGCCAGTCCAGGTGGCAGGGATTGGAAGAGGCGAAGCTTGCTGTGGGGATTTTAGGGTGAATGTCACATTTCCCCTACTGGCCAGAGAAGCCAAGTGCAATCACCAAGACTGGGCCCACGAGTCCCAGGGTACTCTATTTATCTGGCTAATCTTTACTAAGCAGGTGTGAGCCTATTAAACTAACCCCACCCGATCGTCTGCATTGTTTGATCTCAAGCGCACAAGGCATGCATGAAGCCAGGCGGGCCCGGAGGTTTTAGTCTTCGTACCTGCGGGGAATTCTCCTAAGGGGTGGCCCGCTGGGGATCCACTGGACCAGTTCTCTTCCCCCACGTGGATGTGAAGGACATCAAAGTATAGTTGACCGGCAAGTTTAGAGGTCACTTCCTAGGGCTACTCAGAGAGGACTTGAATGCTGTTTAAGGGTGACTACAGATTATGGGGTGGGGTGGGGGTTCGTGGTTTTAACTGGGTCTGAACGTTTCTGGAAGACTCAATTTCTCCTTCTTTTGCGGTATTAGCTCTCTTTTTGTTGCTCTAGTTTCTTCGCAGCGCCTCTCCTCGCTTTTCGTTAACCCCGCGATGTGGTCCCCTGGTGGCTCTGCTGCAGTAGCAGCACGCTGCGCCCCTCGCCCAGCTCCCCCACCCCGGGTGTGGTGTGTCGGAGTGGGCGTGGCTACCGGGGAGGCGGGGCAGGACCCAAGACTGGGGGCCTCGGGCCTCTGCAGCACGCTCTCCCCCATCCCGTCCTAGTGTGTTGCGGGCACAAAGGGCGGCTGAAGCGGGCCCCGCGGATGCCCCGCCGCTCAGGACTCGCTTCCCGCTGCAGGCTGCACGTTTCGGCCCGGGGCTGGCGCGTCCCCGCCCCCGGCGGTGCAGGGCGGAGGCCGAGGCGCAGTCGCGCGCTCGCCGCTAGCGAAGCCATTGGCTCGGCGCAGTCACCCCACGCGGGGCGCAGCGGCAGCCTCCGCGGATTGGCGCGCGGCGGGCGTGCGCGTGCGGGCTGCCCCGAAGCCCCTCCGTCTCGAGGTTGAGCCCCCTCCCCCCTGTCCGAACGACCACCCGTCCATTGTCCCAGCGTTGCTGATGAAGCCTGTAGGGCCGCTGCCAGCCCGGATTCCCGCCGCCCAGTCTCAAAGAAAGGGCGCGAAAAGCGCGCACCCGGCTCGGGCGCACGCACCGACCGCCGCCCCGGGCCGCACACTGCAGCCTGTCGCGCCCGTCACCGCGCCCCGCCCCGCTGGCCTCCTTTGCATATCCCACGATGGTGGCCAATCAGGGCGCAGCTCTCTCGAAGCGGATGGCTTTTGCCTGGGAGGAAAGGGAGTGGCTGGCAGCGCATGCGCCGCGGTGGCCGACTTGAACCGAGGCTTTTATTGCTGTAGTTTATTTCCACCCCCTTCCCTCCTGTTCTCTCTCCCTCTGTCTCTTTCCCTTTTTTTTCCGCCCTAGCCGGGGCTGCGTTTGGAAGAGAGGAAGAGAGACAGAAGATTGTCTTTATCCTTTACATTCCTGAAGTCTGCTACTAGCAAGACCAGCGAAGCTATTGTACCTTTTTCAATCCTGCCAGAAAACCACAACCAAACCAAAACAACAACAAAAAACCCCAACCAAGTCTCCTTCCCGGCTTTTTTTTTTTTTTTTCTTTTCCCCTTAAAGCTGTCCTCCTGAAATTAATTTTCTCCCTGGAGAGAGATGTCTTATCAGGGGAAGAAAAATATTCCACGCATCACGGTGAGTTTGTACTGGGGGAATCTGCGTTCGGCTTTTGTAGCACTGAACATCTATGGAATTTTTAGCGGGGGAGGGAGTGGGACCAACTTTTTTTTTTTTTCTGTTGCGAACGGAGGCGATGGTGATATGATGGTGGAGGGGGTGCAATCATAAAGAATTATAAGGCGTGTAATTTGCAAGTCATTAAAATAGGAGCGCGGGTGCGCGGAGTGGCCTTGGGGAGCGCGCCAGATCCGCTGCATCCTTTATTGTCGCGCGCGATGCTGCAGTGCCGGCCTGCGGGGCGCGAGCAAATGGAGGCCACATTGCACACGCAGGGCCAGGAGGCGAGGCCGGGCTGCGGCGGCCGCGATGGGGAGCTGGGGAGAGCTCCTCTGCGCTCCTTCCGCCGCTGCCGTCGGGGGTTTTCTGGAGCTTTTCCAGACTCCTTCGGAGACGGAGCGGGTACAGCCCGCAGGCGTGGTGACAGCACGAATGCCGAGACGGGCTGGGTGCACCAGGATGATGCGCCCTAGGAAGGGAGCGGAGGCGCGGGGATGTGCAGAGGGCCGGGGCTTTTTTTCAACCGAGGACAGGTTTTTGGTGCCCCCTCTGGGTGTTCTCGCCGTTTGGTTTGGGGCTGAACCCTGGGAGGGATCTGGGCTTGTTTTCGGGCGTTTTTTTCGGCCCCTTCCACCACTAGGAAGGCGTCCGCGTTGGCGCATACAAAGCGGCTGGCGGTTGGCGCCGGGGACCACGGCGAGCCCGACTCTGGAGCTGAAGACGCAGCAGATGGCCCCGCCGGCCCCCGTCAGACAATGATCGCAGGGCCGGAGGTTTCGCCACCGTTCTGGGGCCTGGCATTGTTAGCATCTACGCCACAGGAGACGGCCGTGCCGTGAATTCACGATGCCTCAGAGCAGGCACCCGTTATGCTGCCCCATCCTCTCCGTCTTTTCCAGGAAAACCCGCGCAGGTCCTATTCTGTCCATCCCCTAATGAAATTCCAGGGAGGGAGGAATGGCGGGGAATTCATTGTTATATAACGTTGTGCCGTCGCCTCTGGCCAGCCGATTTCAGGGTGGAACCCATGGCCGACGCAGGACGCGAAAGCGCTCCCGAAAGAATCAAGATAGATATATTTTAGGCTGGATTTGAGGGCACGCTCGCTTGTCTGGGTTGTGTCTTTGGCCCTGGTCCTCCCTGCGCACGGGGACACACCCTTCCGCAGGGGAGCTGTGGGGACTAATGCAGAGGGAGGGGCGTGAGCTTGGGTTTTCTGGGGTGAGCAGGGTTCTACATCAAGGGTGGGTACTGTTTTTTTCTGGATGGCAAAGACTCCATATCCCAAAGGGCTGGGCGCGGGGGACTCAGGGTTCTGAGCTCTGCGCTGGAGGAAGGAGTCTGAGGGTTGGGGATGAGGAGCAGATTTCCCGCAAGCAAAGATAATTTGCTGTCTTCTTGGATGAAAAGGGCAGTGTCGTTTTGACTGGATGGGAAAGGGGGAAAAAATTAGGCAAACAATCAACAAGATCGGGTTTTAAGATAACACCCCCCCCCCAAAGATGTTTGCATTAGGACCTATACACGACCTCCCCCACCACCCGCCATGGCCAGCCTCTTACGTAAGAGGCCTTCTAGAAGTCACTGGACTGAGCCGGACTGTGTGATGCTAGCTTTTTCCTGGGCATGTTGGTACCTTGGGGATTCTCGGTACGGAAGAGACTAAGGGGCAAACATTACAGGGGAGGGCTTCTTCTGATCTCCCATGTTATTGAAGCTCCACATCTGAGAAGGGGAGTGGGAGTACTGTAGGCTTACTCTCTCAGCCTTGGTTCCCTCACGGAAATAAGAGCATCCTGACCCTGCTATGGCGTGATGCACCCGACAGGATTTTGTGAAGGTCTTTACATTGACCACACATGGGGGCAAGGATGGAAGACTACTTCCATTTGACCCACCAGTGTCAGCATCAACAGGAAAAACTGTAGTGCACAAAATAAAAATCACCTGTGTTTTCACAATATGGGAAAAAACAATGAATAATTTCCTGAGCCTAGCTGTGTGTGTATTTGTATCAAATGAGTTTCAACCCCCTTGCTCTCTAGTAGCTTAAATGTTTTTTAGAGGTTTCTAGCTTTCTGTTAAACATAAACAGCATTTGCTGAGAATACTTTCACTGAATTTTGGGGTTACCCCTGTCTAGATGAATGGTGTCCTTTGAAATGTGGTGCATACTTAAAGGGCGTTCATGGCTCAGCCTCTAAAGCATAATTCCAGTTTGAAATAGTACAGGTGCATATATTGAGCATGCCGTGTTACTGAGCCGTCTCCCCAGCCCCCTCCCATTTCATCAAGAACATTGTATCTGGGATAGCTGCAAGCCATCATGTGGCATTTCTTTTTCATTCTTGGCCCTAAGCTGCAATTTTTGACCTTTTTTTGTTTTGCACGAATGTCATCAGTTAAGTCCATCTGAGCAGTGTTAGATTTTAATTTTATCATCTCATCTACTTCTTTATAAAACTTTACCTATTTCTTAATTGGTTACTTAAAAATGTTTTTTTTCCTAGTTCTTCTCAGCCTGATACACTTGCTATGATTTACCCTAAAGACAAATGCAAATATAAAGGGACATATGGCATTGGAACCTCATTACAGTGGAACTAAGTGTGTTTGTGTAGCAGAGTCCATGACAACAGGCTTTTGGTCAATTTTTCCGCACATAAACCTTGCCAAGCCGTGACCTTACTACATGTGTTTTTTCAAAAATGAAGTTTAGCCAAAAGTCATTTAAAAAGTGTTGTCTTTATCTGAAGTGTTTTCAGGGAACCCTTATTTTGTTTTTAGATCTACAGTCTAATAGAAAGAGGCTGTTCACAGGTTCAGGATGACGAATAGATTGCTACATCCAGGTTCACTTGTATTACCAAACCTTCGCCAAATCGGCTCATTGGGACTGTCACTGTAGGATAGTAGTAATGTGCTCTCAGCTCCGTTTTCTTAGTACTGCATTTCTCATAGATCAGGTATGCATTGTAACCTTCCTGCCTCTTTGTTTCAGAGTGATCGTCTTCTGATCAAAGGTGGTAAAATCGTTAACGATGACCAGTCGTTTTATGCAGACATATACATGGAGGATGGGCTGATCAAGTGAGTGTGATTCCCTATTATGTTCAGATCTGACTCCCAGTGCTTCTGAACCCTCTTAACTACTTGCCTGACTCCAAGAGTGACCAATTCAGATGCTATTTTAAGCCCATTATGATTGGTGGCAATGAATGAATTTGAGAATTCAGATTCAGGACGTGGCAGTCATAATTCGTGCCTTTGCATTGCATGTTGTATTATGTAATTTACTATTTTTAGCAGAGGTGACACAGTATCTTCTTGTTGCCAGCCCAAATACTTGGTTTGTGATATGTTGAATATGTTAAAGTTGTTCTAGAAGGCGGTTGTTTGGGATGGATTGCCCAGGGGACACAAACACAGCCTCTTGTGTCAGGACAGCTCATCTGCTTTCTTAATCAGAAGGGGCCTGATTAAGTCCAAGCAGGAGGAACCTCAGAAGTACAAGTTAATTGCCAAGTAACACAGACAAATTGCAGCCTAGTCCCGAGGGCATTTTTAGGTTTCATTCTTCAAGTGGCAACCATTACAAATAAGGCTGTCCCTGTGTTTATTGTGTATTATATTACGGAGGAGGAACAACAGGGCTGTTATGAGTTTGGGTAAGTTTGGAGCCTGCTGGGCGTGAAAAGAGCTAAGTGCATACCAATGTCCCCATGCTGTCCTTCCTGGGACAGCTCGAAGGCTCTGCAGAGACAGCACATCTGCTTAAGGCAAACACTGCAGCCAGTGACATCTTTTAAATAAGCAGCATTCATCAGCTGCTAATAGCAGACTGGTGGGGAGGATGGAAAACTGGAGGGGCCGTGGCTGTTGCCTGGAAGCTCACACCCTGATTTATGGGCCTGAAATAGGTTTTAACATTTCCACATTTAATGTGTTCTCCGTGTGTGTTTGCTGGGGGACACGGCAAACTGGACTCTCCAGTGCTGTGACTTTCTTATTCCATTTCTGTCCCCAGTCGTGAGACAGTGTGATCCAATCTGGCCATGGGGGGCAGTGGGAGGGTGGGGGGCTGGGGTGGGGGTGCAGGCTCCTGCTGTCTTCAGTGGGCGTTCATTTCCATTGGAGCTTTTACCAGTTCCTCACCAATTAATTTTCTTTTTGGAAAATTGGTATAAAGATGTAGTAAAAAAACACTTCCAAAAGCTTAGAGGTGAATCATATCCCCCAATGTGATGAATATTTGTTTTTCTGCTTTTGCAGTCTCAATCATGGGCACCTTCTTCCACGTTTTCCAATTGTTCAAATGTCATGTTCACTTTTTTCCTGCACCTTGTTTTGTTCCACTTCCACTTTTACCTCCACCCTTTCTAGTGTTCTCTCCAGTGGAAAGGATATGGTGAAATCCAATGCTTAGAAAGCTCAGCCAGATCTGCAGCCTGTTGGTGCAGGATGGTGAGCTGAATGCTGTGTGCTAGGAGAAGGTTGAATGACATTTTATCTAAGTAGCCCTGGGCCTGGGTATCAGCCCCTGAATGGGGCCACTCAGGCCCTGTGCAATCACTTTTGCTCAGCATCCCCTCTTCATTTGAGGAAAAGGAGTGGGGAATGCTTCTGTGAGGAGTTACAATAATTAGAGAAGTCCGTGGCTTAGTGGAGGGTAGGGAGTGAGGTTAACTGTCCGATCCTCTTTGACTCCACACTTCGATGACGGGCTGCCCTTTTCGCTGACTCTGCTTAGGCAAATCGGAGAAAACCTCATTGTGCCGGGAGGGGTGAAGACCATCGAGGCCCATTCCAGAATGGTGATCCCCGGAGGAATTGATGTCCACACTCGGTTCCAGATGCCGGACCAGGGGATGACGTCTGCCGATGACTTCTTCCAGGGGACCAAGGCAGCCCTGGCCGGGGGGACCACCATGATCAGTAAGCAGCTGTCGAGCGTCCTCATTGTTGTGTGGGTGCTGATGCTTTATTCCAAAGGTCTATGCCTTGGCAGTGGCCTGACCTATTAAATAGGGGCCTGGATGGGTTAGTAATTGGTCTGATGTCCTTGTCCTTGTTTCCCGTCAAACTCTGGAGTTCTGCAGCTGAACATACGAGTCCGGTTCTAGGGAATCTTTAGGCTAAGAAGAATGGCTTCTTGTTTTCTCTACTTGGAGCTTTGTCTGTCGTGACTCCCAAATGGGATTTAGTTGTAAAAACACTGCATTTGGAGTCAGCTTCAAAACATTAATTTTGATGTTTTGCTCCTACATGATTGACTTTGGTATGTTGAAACATAATTCCTGGGCTGTGTTGAAGCTCAGTGCTGGAATGCTTGCCTAGCATGTGCAAAGCCCTGAGTTCAACCTTTAATCTGGAAAAATCCTAAGCATGCTTCTCAGGGTGAACACGGCACTGGTGTAGCAAAAGAAACCTTGACCCACGGCCCTCCAATCCAGCGATAGGAATGTTTTGCAGCCTGCCTGGGATGTAAACTTGCGCAGCTGTGCTTAGAGAAGGATGCGCTGGCATCTGCCCTTTAGATAAGAAGCCTGGTGGGTCCCACAGCTGGGTGCTCTTCCTAGATTGCTCCATGAGATGCTTTTGGTGCAGTCAGTCTAAGGGGCACGCTCTGGATGCGGTGCCCGCGGTAAGAGCTTATTGGGAATGCACATTGCCTTTTTGCAAATGCTTTTTTGGATTTGAGGAGGTGGGCACACTGCCCAGTGGGCCTCCTGATACATGTTTTAGAAAATAGATTTTATCCAAGAGTGGACGTTAATGTACCATCTGCCACATGGGAAGAGCTAACAATTGGGTTCAAAAGAGGGTCAGACTGATGGAAGGATCTTGGCCGCTTCCTTTGAGAAGCCTGTCTTCCTGGGTATGTTCCAGCGATGGTCTTTAAACCTGGGGCTTCAGGGCCCAGGCAGGGACCCAGCAGGAATCTGAAGCATCTTTCTTGCTTTCTCTGGGCTGGAGGAGCATTGCCTGTTATCCCAGTCTGAGCTCTGTTACATATGAAACCGCCCACGCACTTCCTGTTCCAGTCTTCAGTGTCTGGATTGGGCTTCTCTCTGACCACCTCCCAGCTGAGCTCCCCTGCTCCGGTCCTGCTATGGGCCTTGGTCCTCATGGGTGCTCCTCTCGGGGGGCCCTGCATGCACACCTCAGGCCTGGGGCCGTGGCCCGCACTTCCCCCTCGCTGGTGCTCCGGGGGAGTGGCTAAGGTGTTAGGAGCCAGAAGAGGCATGGATCCTGCATCAAGCTGCGAGGCCTCACTTCTGAGTTCAGAAGTGGCTCCGGTCACAAGGTCAACAAGCCATAAGTAGTAGTTCAGAGGAAAGGGTTGGGGACATCTGTTTTGGGGGAAATCGCCCAGTGGGAGCTGTTGGGGAAGAAGCCATTTGCTGTGTGACGCTGAGCAGGTCACCTCCCTTCTGTGGGCCTCAGCAGCTCATCCACACCAGGAATGCTTACCCAGTTCCCCATTAGTGATGTACCACGGGCAGTGAGAGATTTGGCTTCTTTATCCAGCGCTGGCCGGTGCCAAAGGGCCCTGTCCCTCAGGAGGCCCCTGTCCCTGCTCCCTGGGGCTCCTGCCCGTGTCTCACTGTACTGCCTGCTCTGGTAGGATGGGATGGCTTTGGGTGTGGCTCCATGGTGCAGTCGCCAGCCTGAGGAGGAGGGGTGAAGTGAGCAAGCTCAAGAGCGGAAGCGAGCTGGCTGACGGCGCGGCTCAGCCTTGCCTTGCCTCACACTGACAGTCACTAACGTGGCTGACAAGTAACCAACCTTTCCCAGGGGCAGGAGCAGTAACTAATGAAGAAAATCAGGACTTTTTTCTCTTTGCTGCATGTGTACAGTACCTTTTGCTTTGCTTGGAGGGAGTGAGTGGTGGGGCAGTACAAGCCAGGAGGCCTCGAAGAGGGGAGGAATTTAATGCAACTTCCATATGACCTGCCTGTGATGCAACTAGGATTTTTTTTTTAAATGCATATTAAAATCAAGGAGGAATGCTTAGGATGTTTTGAACAGATTCAAATTCAGTATGCAGCTGCTGAAATAAGCTCTTGACGTAAATTGGAGCAAAGACCTTGTGTTCTCTTCCTTGTCATTTTTCTGGCTGTCCAGGCTGTGTCACCTGCACCAGCAGATGGGTCCTCAACTGTTCCCTTGTTGGCTCTGGCCTTCCTGAGGCACGGGCTCCGCTCCTGTCACAGGCCATGGGCTCCCTTTCTGTCTGTCATGGCATTGCCTGTGGAGCAAAGTACAGTTGGAAAAAGATGACACATGAGTGGCAAAAAATAGCATCGCCACTGGCCAGAGCCTGTCTCCAAATGCCGCACAATGGGGCATTGTGAGGAACCCAGTGCAGGGCAGGGGACGTGCCTTGCCCTTTCCGTATGGGGTGGGTAAGCAGAGACTCCACATGAAGCCTGCAGGTGCCGTCCAGGCTGGCCTAGGGGTCATGGCATGTTAGGGATGGGCTTCAGGGTCTCAGAGCCCCCAGGAAGCAGGCAGCAGTGACTTCCCTTCTTCTAGATGGAAGACCGAGGTCAGAAGTAAGTGCCTATTGATACTTGCCCTGTATGCCTAGGGAGGCGACAGTTGTAGGACACACCTGCAGTCCCAACCCTAAGACCTCTGGTCCTGCCATCGTCCTCCTGGTGCCTCTGCTGCAGTAGGGGGAAGGTTGTCATCAAGCTGGACTATGGTGGTCACTGTCACTTTCTTGGTTGGAGGGTCTGGTGCTGTCCTTCTCTATTGAGCTGGAGGAAAGAGATGCCAGTAGCTACTGGTCTCACCTGGGCATTCATTGAGACCATGAGTCCTCCAGCATGTGCAGAGTCCTGGTGTCGCTGGGAGGGGTCATAATGTTCTGTAACCCACTGACATAGAGCAGGGTGCCAGGCAGACCCGGGAATTTGGCTGAACCTGGTGCTTGGCCACAGCTTTGACAGAGCTGTTGTAGGTGCTTGGTGGGTACGGGAAACTGGAGAAGGGACCCACTTTGGCTTTCTTTCTCCTTTTGTTTCTCTTTGGTGGTCCAAGCCGGAGTCTTGCCAGCTCTTTAGAATATAGCTGAGGGAACATCTGTGTTTGGTCCTTGAATGAGATGGTACTTAGCTCAAGTGTAGAGCAAGTTTCAAGAGCAATTGTGCTAGATCTGTGATCAGATGAAGAATATGGAAAAGAATGAATTCTACACTTGTTCCAGCGGAAGTGGGTCCTCAGACTTCCCCTCTGCCACGAGGATACCAGCATTTGAAGATGCTCAAGTCTCTTATGGTAGATGCCTGTCCTCCCTTATCCTTAGAATAATCTCATATCACCTGCCGTCCCAAGGCAATGTGAAGTGTTGGTGTGCTGTGTAATGACAATAAAAAGCCGGAGCATGTTCAGTAAAGAAACAAGGTTTTATGAAAATAGTTGAGCTCTAGGTTAGGTATACCTTTGGACACAGAGGGCCGACTGTGGGCTCGTAAGAGACCCCAGGGACCAGGAGCCGCTGCCCTGGATGTCATTTCAGCTGTCCTGAGCTGCAGGCTCTCCCCAGAGGTGAGGAGCTTGTGCATAGCCCACCCAGGTGGTCCTCTGTAGCAGAGGGAGGCTCTGATCTTCAGAAGTGGCCTTGCTTCTGGATTCTAGATCTGTTGCCCCTCTGGGTCCAAGTCTGTGGTTGTACCTCAGGTATATTCATCCCGGCAGGAGGTGTGATCAAAATTATAGCAAGGGTTTAAATAAAAATAAAAAAATTGATATATTAAAAGACACGTTGCCATTAATTTCCTTAAAAATATTCCTTTGGCTTTGAATACATTTTGTTGCATCATCTTTGCCACTTTCAGAAGTCCCTCCTTGAGAGTGTCTTTTTTTTTTTGAGAGTGTCTTTTCATGGTGGCCTCAATATCTTGAATTGATTCAGAATATTTGTGGCAGCTTCTGCCGTGCCTCACCCGGTGGATTTTGTCTGTGCTGTCTCTCGTGCCTGTTCCTTTGCACCCTCCAGCTCCGCCCCGTGCTGGCTCCCCCTCCAGAGTCTGGCTGCACCCCCTGAGTAGTCTTGGCCTCTGTCCCAGGTATTTTGTCCAGGTAGCTGCACCCGTATTACCTGCTTCCTCCAAACCTTTCTGTGGCTCCCTCTTGCTTGGAGAACACAGCCCAAGTGTCAGAGCTCTGCACAATATGTCCCAGGCTCATTGTCACCTCAGCTGGGGGCAAACAGGTCTCTCCTCTGCTATGTGAATCCCCAGGGCCTGAGGTGGCCCAGCGTATGTGGCTCCCAGCTCGCTTTTGCCCCTGACTGACTGACTGAGTGCTGCAGGGGGCTTGTGTCCTGGCCCCCTAGTGATGGCGGAAGGAGCAGCTTTCTTTGAGCTTCCCTGAGGAGGAACAGCCTTGAGAAAGTCACAGTGGCCTCCTGAGGGGAGTGGCTCAGGAGTGCCATTGTGGTACATCTTGAGCCTGTCATTTTTCAACTCCTGCGGCATCTGGGGTCGTGGCTGTCACGACAGGCACGCATGTGTGAACACACACGCTGTCCTGTGAATGTGTCTGTAACCGATACTTTGATTATTCCCTTTGCAGCCTTCTTTTGACTAGGGTTAGCGAGTGTTTACAAAAACACCCAGCCACATCAGACAAGAGCTTCCAAGTCTGGGACTGAAGTCGTGGCCGCAGAATCTGCCTGTGGTCTGGCGATTCCGAAGCCACGTTAAGCACTGAGCTGTCAGTGTGGGCTTTCTCTCTGCTCCTCCTCTGGTCTCCTGTACCCACGAGGTCACATGCTTTGCCTAAGGACACAGTGCTTTTGGTAGCTCTCGCCTCATTGTGTAAATCCCAGCTCTGAGTGGGATCTGTCCCCTGGGTGGTATAGGGCGGGCGGATCGCCAGGTACCTGGTATTGTGCAGAGTGGAGGGAGGGCGTAGAGAATCGGCCTTCTGAGACAGCAGCTCTCCCAGAGAGCTGGCGTGCACACTGCGAGGTGCTTCCTCTTGAAGGGGTTTGTTGTGTTAAGTCTGACTCCAGCCAGGTGGGCATGGGGACGGGGTCCTGTGCAGGCGTCAGCCTCTGTCTCGCTGACACTGTGCCACTTACCATGAGCTGGTGGGCATCCTGCCCAAGTGCAGGTGGCTTCATGTCTGAGACGTCTGTGTCCTCCTACCCCGGTTCCCTTTGCTCATGTCACTCCTGCCTGTTCTAACCCTGTCCTCTGTCCTGTGCCACTGACATAGCTGCTGCACCTGGCAGACAGGACAGGGTGACTGTGTCCCGTTCATCATGTCCCCACCCTCAGGCCTTGGGGAGGAGAGCGTGGACACCCCCTCCTGCCTCCCTCCTCCCAGGCTGACCTTCCCTGTGCCAGTCCTAGTGGAGCTGTGAGGACACTGAGTTTAGGAAGCAGGGCAGACCGTGCAGTCACTTAGGAAAGCTGCTCCCCACCCTGCGTTTTCTGTGGCTTTGCTTAATATATGCTCAAGACAGGAGCTAGGATCCAGGTGAGTTTCAGTTCTCCTGCTCAGGCCTGGGCTGCTTGGCCTTGACTTTCATATTAGAGAAGCTTCCCTCACTGCATTTCATTGATTGATTTAGTCGGGCAGGGAATGCAGAGCCCCATGGGGGGGCAGGTGTGCTCCTGTGAGTGCGCCCCTCCCACCCAGTGCCCTTCTTCACCAGGACGCAGCTGTCAGGGGGAAACCCTGTTTCTCAGACTGTCTCACCATCCACTGCTCCGCCTCCAGATCACTCCCCCTTTTTCTACTGTTTCTTTGAAGAGACATTTCTGTTCCTTAAGATTAGACATTAAGTAGACATTTCTGTTCCTGATTACTTATTTATAGCTAGGTGTGGTGGTGCATTCCTGTAAGCTCACCACTTTGAGAGACTGAGGCAGGAAGATTGCAATTGGGCAACTTAATGAAACCTTTTCTTAAAATGAATGAATGAATGAATGAGTGAATGAATGGGCTGGGGTGTAGCTCAGTGCAGAGTTCTTGGGTTCAGTCCCTAGTGCTGAGAGAGAGAGAGAGAGAGAGAGAGAGAGAGAGAGAGAGAGAGA
>NDGN011548300.1:3504-14377 GCA_002564285.1 Tympanoctomys barrerae | reverse complement strand
GCCTACTAGATGCACTCAGCAGGAGTATTGGACTGCTGTTGCATCCTTAAAACCAAATGCATCATTCGTTCACTACAATTTAACCTTCTAAACTCTATTTTATGGTTAAGAACACCATTCTTCTCATATGGACTGAGATGACTAGGACAGAGGACAAATAAACTCCCAAACCCTTAAACAATTTCTCATTAAAAGTGTGATTTGTGGGTCCTTCTGAGCCAGTCAGAGGCTTAAAATAGATTTTGCTAAAAACTACAACTCTTCACTTGGGGCTACAGATAAGTTACAATAGGTAACAAAAAGTATAACAAAGCTTGACCTTCATTTTGTAAAACTCTGGGTCAAATCCTTTCTGCTCTATGTGCAGGCATTGCTTTAGTTAGCATTCTCTAGAGGAATGTAGTCAATAGAAAATGTATGTTTAATTATGCAAGGGGGCTTATTAGATAGGCTTAAAGGATCAAAGCCTGCAGATTCCATAAAGGTCATCTTCATACTGGAAAGAGTGAGGGCCCACTACATGTTCAATCCAAGAACAAGGAAGCTGCAAGACACAGGGACAAAGGATGAAGCCCTAGTTCAAGTCACAGAACTGGCAGCTCACCAGAGATTCCCTAGTGGAAAGCTAAAGGTGACAGAAAAGCCTGGAGCTCTTCCAAAATGGCAACCTTTCTTCATTCACTTTGTATTCTATCTAGACCACAGGTCTAATGATTGGTGTCCACCACAATTGGGTCTTTCTTGTTCAGTTGTCTAGGCTGCATGTCAATGATACATGGCCACACGCAGTACTGTGCGTTGCTAATGTGTCAGACATTTCTTAATCTATTCAAATTTACATATTAATAGTTACAGGCCCATTAGTTATTTAAAGAGTTGCTGTCTGAAAGTTGGCAAAACAAGGTTTAGTAGCTCTAGATTTATCTATCCTCGCTCATTCCCTTCAAGATGAACATGCTTACATTCAGAAATTTTCACTACCTTAAACCAATGGACAGCTTGGACTCCAACAGATTCTCAAATAACTGAGACTGCCTCAGATCATGACCACTTCTCTCATAGGAAACAAGTTACTTCTCCAGTCGTGAAGATTCCCCTGCAGCTACAAAATCAGAATGGAGGTAATCATTGATCAGAACCCAGTAACCTGTAAAACTATTTCATTTTCATCATTAATGGGTCAATCTGAGCCTTTTCATCAGATTATGCCCTCTACTGTTGCTCAAGGTAGAATCTTTACCTGCTTTCTTGGACTTTCTTATTAAAGCTTTTCATTAAATTCATACTTTTGCTTTAATTTAATTTACATTATTCCTGGGGCAAGGACCCTTGGAAGCTAGTGATACTTTGGCTCCTTGGGTACTTCTCTCTTAATTCCAAAAACACACTACAAATTGTATGCTTAGCTTATTAATTTACTTTTCAGTGTTATAAATTACAATGGGAATATACACTAATGATGTTTCTCAAATCTAAGTTCATGGGATAAATATGTTTCAACTTCTCTGTGGAGAATTATGATATAGTGGCTAATAATTTTAGTGACATTTTATGAATGAAGCCTGTCCTTAGAACCTTGCATATTTTGAATCATTTAATTTTCACTCCACTGTGAGATAGTCTGAAGGCATATTAATTTTGATAGACTGGGCATCTGTTATGGCTTAGACCTAAATGTCCCCAAATGTCCCATGTGTGGGGGATGTGATTGAATCATGAGACGTTACACTTACCAGAAGATTCGTTCACTGATGCTTTTACAGCTGAATGTGCTGTTGGGAGGCGGGTCCAAATTGGAGGAGGTCACTAGGGGTGTGACCTGGGAGGGCTTATTTTTGTCCCTGTTCCCTGCTTATTAGATGCTCTGGGTCGAGCAAACTGTTTTTTTAATTTTTTGTTCATTTTAAGCTAAAAAAAAAAGATAAAATAGCAATGAAACAGTTTCAAAACAGGGTATCAGGACAGTGACAATAATTAATACATTGCATATTATTGTCTTTGGAGTAGTTATACAGAGGAGAAAGGAGCAAACATTTTTTTCTTGTAGTCCTTTGCCACTATATTTATTCCTTTTAGTAAACTAACTGTAAAATGTAACCATGGTGTCCTGGTGCTGACAGTGACTAAGACAACACTGAATTCTCACCACAGCAGAAGGAGGTGAATTTGCCACTTCTATTCTGCATATATATTATCACCCCCAACTTGAGCTATCCCAGGACTGACTGGAGTACAAAACCATAGCTCCATATCCACAGGCCAGTTTAGCTCCTATTCTCATCCACAACTTGAGCTTCTTCCTCTCATCGTTACAAAACAGGATCCCCTGATCCTTTTCTATTCTTCCCTTACTAAACAGTACTCAATGAAGAAACACACTCTCTCTATCATCATCCTATACCTGCCACTGGTCCTCTTGACTGGGCTTTCTGTTCCTATTTTCTTTGGTTACAGTCCAAGCCCCGTGCAGTTTATCAGACTTACCTGACAGTCTGCTTCTGTTTGCATATAATAAATAATTTAATTGTATGGTTCTATTTGGCCACAAAGTTTACCCTCAAATTATCATATTGATGGATGTGAATATTTTTTTCCTTAGGTACTTTTTGGTTGTATTTTTTTATTTAAGACAAAATAAAAATTTCACAGCACTGTAAGTCCCAAACTTACAACAGTTGGACTTATGGTTAGCTTACCCTACAATGGTGTGAAAGTGACATAAATTCAGCAGAAGCTGGACTTGTAATTTTGTCTTCTGCTCCTTTTCTCCATTGTAAGTCAAAGAGCAACTCTACTGTACAATACATGCATCACAGAAATGGAGATCATGGAGAAACTGATGAAATGGGGAAAATTCAATAAATTTTGTAGTTCAACAGTTGCCTGTACTAGTGTCTCCTTCTGGGTTGCGTAGTATTTTATAATGCTGTTCTTATCATTTAAGGAAGTCAGGGAAGGTATATGGAGCTCATACTATCTTTGCCACTTACTGAAAGTTTTATTGATTTCAAAATAAAGCTTTAAAATATTATAGACCATTTCTGGGGAGATATAGCTCCTCAGTCTAAGCACCTGCCTGGCAAGCTCAAAGACTCTGGTTCAGTCATCAATACCACAGACTGTGCTGGTCCCAAAACCCTGGACACATTGTGCTGGTCACCAAAACTGGTTGTGGTGGCACATGCCTGTAATCCCAGCACAGAGGAGGCTGAGAAAGGAGGTCACTATGAGTCTGAACTGTGTAGTAAGACCCTGTATCAAATGAATAAATAATCACTGACCATTTTTATAGAAAGATGCATCCAATGACATTATCATTGGGATAAACTATAAACAGAAGGCAAAAAGTCCTGTCCTCTTCGCCCTGCATGATGTTATTTGAGTATTTGTCCCACAAATATGTTCACGTATTTATATGTGAATAAAGTAAAAAGTCTAAACAATCTGAGGGGTTATATGCAAGTGTAGATGTCCATTCCTCAAATTCCTAATTCTTCATAGTCTTCCTATAATCCAACATGAATTTGCATTGCTCATCCACAGGACCTCTTTCCTTTGGTCAGTGAGATCACCTTCACCATCCATGTGTACCCCGGGGCCTCCTTTGGTCTCTCTGCTGGCAACCTGGTGAACTTGGTTATGTTCTCCAAGCAGATGACCTCCTAATGCATCTCTTCCTGTCTCCCATGACTTCATTCCTCTACTCTACCTGCTGGATTGCCAGTAGAGACAGACTATATCTGTTGACTTCTCTAAATTTGACTTTTTAAAAAAAAAATGGTGTTTTACTTCCCTGCCAGGAGAGCTCCTCCCTAGGCACTATGCTCGTCTGTTAATGAGACCATCATCTTCAAAGTCAGGCACAAATCACACTAGGGTCATCTTTGATTCTTTCATTTTTCTTCTGCTTCTACTCTATTATCATTGCTTTCCCTAACATCACATAAAATCAGACCCCAGAATATTTCCCTGGGTCTCTTGCTAATTAACACAATGCTTTTTACACATTCTTTTTATTTTTTTAATTCTTTCACTTATTAATTTATTCACTTATTTAGTACAGGGTCTCACCACACGGCTCAGAACTGTAGTGCTCCTCCTGTCTCAGCCTTCCCAGAGCTGGGATTACAGGTGCTTGGGCCTGCACACCATACCTGGGGTCCCAGAGCTGGCACAGCATGCAGTTCCAAGGATCAAACTTGGGTCCTTGCACTTGCCAGGCAAGCACTTAAACCACTGAGCTATCCTCCCAGCCCTTTATTGTCATAAGAAAAAATTCAGGCCAGGGAGATGGCTCAGTGGAATAAGTGCTTCCCTGGCAAGTGCAAGGGCCTGAGTTCAATCCCTGGTTCTGAAAAAGAAAAAAGAAAAAAAAAAGAAAAAAGAAAGAAAGAAAAAGAAAAAGAAAATTCTCTGAATTTGCTACCAGATTTCTTTTCATTTCTCTACCCTACATGATTGGCTAGTATGCCAGAAGATAATCCTCATATCTTTCATATCATTATATCATTTACCTCATATAATGTTATACTCAATAAGCACTCAAGGTTTTGTTTTGAAAATAGATTCTTTTGCAGAAGAAAAATTTTGAATACATAGTAGGAGCTTAATAAATTTTCATTGATTGAATGAAATTGACTAGCCAGGTTTCATTATTCAGGTGAAATGAAATGCAGAAAATAAACTGCCATCTCTGGCTAGCGTCTTCTCTTAGAAAAGAGTAGAGATGAATGATTCCATTGAGTCATATGAGATGAGTATCTGGTCCAGGATCCACAGAGAAGAGTAAATTAGATTTTTAGAATAGTTTCAGGGTTAATAATGTAAGATGTTATTAGTAACACAGTAAGGAATCATTTTTAATGCATTCTCTGACCTTTATCTTGATGGGCTGGAATAAGAGATTTATAAATCAGAATGGGATGAATGGTTCATTTTCATCAAGAATTTGGAAACAAAGGGCAGAACCTCAAAGTGAGAATACTCAGGTTTGACTGAAAATCAGCTGTAAGAATGTCCTGCAATTTCCTGGCCCTTGAAGCAGGGCCTAGAGAGAGTTGCTGGGCAGGGATAAGAAAACTATTCTTTACCCAGAAATACATAAGACATAATGCTCAATAATTTAATGAGAAATAAAGAAAACCTAAAACCTTCCTCTGTCACCTTAATGAGATTTGGGGGAAAATATGATTTCACTTAAAGTTTGCTTCAATACAACAGGGTCCTTTTAACATACTCCTCATTAAATTTAATAGAGGTTAAACAGATTTATCCAATCTTAACTCAAATTTATTAAATGCTATGTAGATTTTATAAAGTCACCAAAGAGCTAGTACTAGTTATTGTGGAATTAGTAAATCTTCTCTCATGTTTTTGGCGCTCCGTGCAATTTGTTAAGGAGTCGGGTGTAACCACCAGTAGCATTTCATCTTCACAATTTTATTTCAATGACAGGAGTTCAAAGATTTATTCAATATGTTTAAAACTTAACAAATATTGCCACAATTCAGCAAAATAAACAAGAATTTTTTAAAAGCTCTAATTGCTGGCCCTGAGATAAGGGTTCAATTTCTCAGTCATTTTCTGTATGTAGTTAATAAATTGATCATTTAATCAGGCTCACTGCTTAGTAAAGATTGTATCAATTTAAGGGATTCATCTCAACTATGATTTATTCAATCTAATGCCCTATTGATTAAATGTTATTCAAATTTAAAAAGTCCACTTCAGGCTTAAAAGGTATCAGGTCAATTTAGAGACGTAATCAGGACACATGAAAGCCAATAAGCAAGGAAGGGATTTGTACAAGCTGTGCTGTTTGGCGCCGTGATGCAGGTGATGCTGGTAGCATTTTACTTAGCTGCCACTGAAAGTGGTCTGCAAGGGACAGTGCTGTGGTTCTCCCAGCTCCTCACATGCCTCTAACAGGAGCAAATGGAAACAAATGGCGCAACCTGGGGAAAAGGTGCCAGGTAGGGTAATTCTCAAGATTTTGGCTTAAATAGTTCCCACAAAAGTCATTTCAGGGCTGGGAAGATGACACAGCAGTCTGAGCACCTACCTGGCAAGCACAAGGACCTGGGTTCAGTCCTCAGTACTGCATGCTGAGCAGAAGTGCTGGTCTCTGAAGGCGAGTGTGGTGGCACATGCCTGTTATCCCAGTGCTGAAGAGGCCGACACAGGAGGATCGCTATGAGTCTGAGCTGTGTCATGAGACTTTGCACCAAATAAATAAATAGATTTTTAAAAATTAAAAAAATATATCATTTGAAGATGAGATATAACCATAGCACAAGATTCCAGCAGTGCATGTTGTCCTGTGTGTATGATGTGTCCAGGACATCTATGCACAATGTAGTTGCCATGTTTTAGATCTACAACATGCCCCCAAAATTTCGTGTGCTCAGAACTGACACTTTTGGAAGGCGATCTGATCACAGTCATGTCATATTACTCTTTGATTAAACTCCTGCTTAGTTTCAATTCTCTTGGTATTATTTGTAAGACAAAGTTATAAAATATTCCATTTTGAAGTGCTATAGCTCTATGTTTATGGACAGAGAATAAAATAACTATTTCATCTTAATTATTAAGTATTCAAATTTTCTTGGATACTATGGCAAAGATTAGTGAACTCAAATGTTATCGTTCACTTGTCCCTTTAACGCCAAAAAAATAATATACTCACACTCATTTATGTAGCAGCTACTATCTATTAGATATTATTTATTTTAAGTAGATTTAAAAAAGGCATTCTAAATAACTACGTATTATACATGCCTTACTAAGTAGCAAAAATGAGATTTTAAATCAAAATTATATTATTTAAAAGTCTGTTTTCTGTTACTACACTTAACTGCTCCCATAAAATAATATCATAACAGTCAGATTTGAGTAAAGCCATGAACTGAATGTCTATCTTTTTGTTTCATGTCACAGTATTGAGTAATAAAGATTCAGAGATGAAAAGACAGGTCTTTTTTCATGTAAGTTACTGCCTGGCTAGGGAGACAATTGAGTTAACGAGAAAATTAGTATGCAATGAGACAACTATTTTGACAGAGCAATTCACCGAGCAAGAGATATCCCTACAAAGGCATTTAGCCACACCATATGGGAAAAATCAAGCAAGGTTTTTGAGAATATTAAGCTGTGCTTCTGTAGTACTGAAGAAAAACTTTCATGTGAAAAGGCATGGCGATAGGATTCATCATATTTTAAGTATGCATTAAATTTGCCCAGGTCTTAGAAAAATGCGTGGTTACCAGGAATATCACTTTCAGGTTTCTCATATAGGGTACTCAGATGTCATGCTAAATAGGTGGTGTAGGAAAATACCTTTAAATAAAAATTACTGCAGCAAATATATATTGAATTATACTGTGTAGTTATCGGTCCCTAACTCACACCAGAAATAAAACTAACCTGATATGTTACAGAGTTCAAAATATAAAAGTTAGCAACATAAAGTTTTCTAAAAGAGAAAAGGGGAACGTATCTTCAGTTTGGCTTAGAGAAAATTTCTTAGAATACAAAACTATTATTTATAAATAAAAACATTATTGATAGATCATCATCAAAACTACAAGTGCATACTCACCAAAAGGTATGATTAAGTAAACAAGTTGCTAAAGTACAGGCAAAAAGAAAATAAATACGTACAGCATGTACTATTGAACCAAAATTAATCCCAGAATATATAATGAATTGTAAAATGTCAAAAAGACAAAATCCTGGTTTAAATGAGTGCAAGATTTAAAACAGACAATTCACCGAAACACTCACAAATGAGTAATGGGCTCATGCAAGGCACTAAAGTAATCACAGGAGAAAGGCAATATCCATGGTGCTACTTCAAAATTGAATATTTTCAAACTTTATCCTGACTTAAACTACGCCATTTCACAACTTCTAGGGTGGCTAAAAAAAAATAGCTAATGCTACCTCATATTCTATGGGAAATGAACTAGTCAGAAGCCTCGCACATTCCTTGTGGAAATCATTTTGAAAAATTATTTGACAATCCTGAATGCTATTTTAAAAGATAAAGTGAAGTATTCAGGTAATCTGTAGCTCAACACTTTCAATCCAAGCTGTCTACTCAAGAGAAATGAAAATGTGAATCCACAAAAGATTTAATAAACTTCATAATGGCCTTATTCACAATGGCCCCAAATGATAACAACTAACTGGAAATACAGGGGGGAACAAATTATGGCTTCTCTGTATCATTCAGTAGTCTACAGGGATGGCCAAATGGCTCAGTGGATTAAAGCACCTGCTTAGGCAGATGCAAGGGCCGGGAGTTTGATCCCAGGGCCTGCTTATTGAGACTAGGCATGGAGGCATGCACCTGTAATCCCAGCACTCCGGAGGCTATAAGCAGGAGGATCACTACAAGTTCAGTCGATATAGTGAGACCCTGTAGACCCTATAGACCTTGCCCTAAAATACAAAAGATAATGCCTACAATATTAACAAGAAACAAACAAAAATAAATAAATATAAAATACACACTGTTGGGCCAGCAAGATGGCTCAGCAGATTAAGGGCCTGATTTGGCGAGTGCAGAGACCAGGGTTTGATCACCTTTCCCACATGCTGCAGAGGCCCAGTCCCAAGGATGTGCTGAGCCAGCGACCGAGTCCAGGCATGGTGGCTCATGCCTGCAATCCCAGTGCTCGGCTCGGGAAGCTGAAAACAGGAGGATCACTATGAGTCCAAGCTGCATGGTGAGACCCTATACCGAATACATTAATAATAATAATAATAATAATAATAATAATATGCACTGTTGTGCAGAAGAAATCAAACATTAAAGAATGTGTCATCAGATAAATAATTACATTTTGGATGTAATTGACTAGGAAAGATCACAAAGAAATGCTAAGAAAACAGCACCGGTCTGTATTTTATTTGGTTAGTGTTTACACTCGTGCATTTTAATAATCCAGTATCATCACATATAACTTTTATACTACATTATAGAAAATCACACTCTCATAAAAGCAAAAGAAGTCTTAAAAGCACACAGTAAGAAGCCTACTTACATATGTCCACCCTGTTGCTGTGAACATTTTAGGAGTCAAGAGAAAAAGAGGTCCATTTTAAGTTCTTTATGCTGTAAGAACATCATGGTAATAGGGTGTAGAAAAACTGTCTAGGACTCTCTCAATTTTTAAAATCCATTTCATAGTGCAGTCATACATTCTCTACTTTTGAAGCAACTGTTAGAAGTTGGAGTTCAAACTCATCTAACTTGAAAGCAGATGTGGATTTAGAAGGCTTAAGCATTTCAGCCCCAAATTGGGGATGGTATGCATGGCGGAAGACACTTTTGAGGATCATTCCAGAGCTTAGTTCTCCATGGCAGGCCATGGTGGTGTGTATGGAGGTTGAGGGTCAGTGGAGCTATAAGACCTGGTGACAAACAACTACACTTTGATAGCAATTTGAGAAGAGGAGTGTGGGAAGAATAGAGTTTAATCTTTCAAATCCCCTGAAAAGACAGAAGTGTTCTATTTTTTAATTTCAAGGTGTATTAGTGGTGTTGAAAATTATCCTTGGGATGCTCTAAGATTAATAACCTGGAATTAAACTTCCCAGTGAAGGGTACATGGATGGGGATGAGATGCTAGAAGTGAAAATGTGGGCAAAGACCTTCCAGTGGGTCAGGAGAGAAAAAAGCAAGCCTCTAATGGTTAGGAGCAACATCTGTAAAGAGCTGAAAATAGATTCAGATTTACAGATTTTAAATACCCATGTGCATATTCAGTATGCTTATAGTATGTTTAAAGGCTGTACATTCTTTTCTAAATATGAATTTTATTTCTGCTTTGTAACAAGGACTTGAAAACTGGGTCTAGAACAGGGCCAATTTACCAGGTATGTGTAGCTCAGTAGGTATGATGGATTATACATATAGGGAAAGCTTAAAAATAGGCCAGAGGCATAATACCTTAAAGTATTAATCAGTGTGATTTGAATTTCATGCCTTGTAATGATATTTTTGTTCATCCATAATTAATGACCAACACATATGTATTAAATGATAGATTTAAATACTTTCCTTTTGAGTAACTTGTAAGAAACTTTGGGTCAAAGCAGTATTTTGCACTGGAAATATATACTGTTGCAAAATTGAGCATATTTCAAACAACAGCTTTTCACCATTTCTGTTATGTACTGAACAGTTTTTCAGCGACAGAGTACAAGTCTCATTCTAGAGTGTCACAAGGTCATGCAGATGCTAATGCTTTACTAGGAGGTGTCCATGATTGCTTTTGGAATATTTAATAAGCTATCATGTTAAAATACCCTTAAGGGAAATACCATACAAACATTTATGTACATGATGACTTATAAATAGCTGACATTCTTATATGTAATTAGGGCCTTCTAGTAACTTGTCACATGACAGAGCAAGTATTGCTATATCCTTTTGACCAATAAAGAGAGCTAAGCACAGAGGTTTAGTCATTTGGTCCATGAAATTCAGGAATTAATAGGTATGGTAGCAATTTAACCTCAGTCTTCAGATCCTGATAGTACTTTCGCAGCCTTGAATGGACTCTCTGACTTCTATCTTATTTTGAGGATCTCAAATACTTTCTCTATAAAAGCCACAGAGCTTGTCTTTCACATGAAAAGTAACAATGACTCATGTCCTTGATTTGAAGCAGCTAACCTTTAGCAGGATAGGAAAAGGGGCTTCAGAATTTAAGACAAAGAGACCTGAAGGGAAAGTAGACTCCATATAAATAAGCCTAGTTATCCCTAGCTGATGCTCTTTTAAATAGATTAGCCCAAGGGTTCCCTGAGAAAAGAGAGAGAGAGAGAGAGAGAGAGAGAGAGAGAGAGAGAGAGAGAGAGA
>NDGN011548288.1:2829-14150 GCA_002564285.1 Tympanoctomys barrerae | reverse complement strand
CAGAGCCATCTCCCCGACCCCCTATATAACTTTTAAAAATCTTAAAATTTTTAGAAAGGAATTTCTCACCTCTTTCTCCTAATTCTTCATTTTTTCCTTACTGTCACTTGCATATAAAGGCCCTTTTATTTGTGTTCTTTATCCACAAGGAGAGGAAAGAGCAGTTTGGCAAGGAGATTTCTTTATAATATTCTTTTCTTATACCTGGTAGGCCAGAGGTCTTTGGGTATTCAAAAGTAAAGCAATTAAGTATAGTAAACATTTTGCTTGATTTATAAGATAGGTTAGAAAGAACTCCAAGAAGTACATTATGCAATAGAAATCAGATCGTAATAACTTAGGCCCCAAATAAAAGCAAATGAGATGCTGGATATGAACATGCTTTGGAGATTTTAGGACATCTTATAAATGTTATGCAGCAAATGTTTATTGAGTACCTAGTGTGTGACACTGTGCTAGTGAAAAAGGAGAACCGGTGGCAAAAATTCCTATCTACTCCCTTTAAATCCTGTTGCATTGTTACAAAAAATATAGAAGTAACTGTGACACATACAAAAAGAAGGTATTCTGATAATTTGAGGAAACAGTTGAAATACAAAGAATAGAAAGAAACCGAGAAAGAATGGGATAGATTCACAGAAAAGCTGAGCTAGAACTGGTCTGTACAGGTAACAGAGCAGAGGGAATTAGGCTGGAGAACATTCAGTGCGGAACAGTAATCGTTTTGCGTGCCAACTAGGAAATCTGAATGTTATTAACCAGTAGGTTAAAGCTGTTTGAGCAGAGGAGTGTCGTGACTGTGTCTAAGAGCATGCTCCTACATGGAGGTAGTTTGGGGAACTTGGGAGAGGAGGCAGGGAGACCAATTGCAGAGCTATCACTATCTGCCAAGGAAAAAGGGTGGGAGGGGAAGACCAGAGAGGGGCTGATAAGTCATTCAGAATAGCAGATAATGCAACAAGGGAAGGGGCAGAGCCAAGGAAAGAACTGACAGAATCAAATGTCTCTGGAGGAGGAGGAGCCCAGGCTGCTGACTGGGAGGTTCCCAGAGCCTTGGTGTATGGAGAAAACCTGGGGGTAGGGCTGGATTTGATGTGTTGGCTTAGGGTGTCTTCTAGACAGAGGGGGTCTTGAGCTCCTCAGGAGGACAAGGGCTAGTTTGGAAATCAGTGGTATAGAAAAAAATGTTAAGAGGTAGAGGAATAATTTCTAGTAGAGAGTTTGGGGAGAAAAAGATGGAGGGTGCAGCTTTTTGAGAAAAAGAAGAAGCATCTAGGGAAGAGAGAAATCTGACAGGAGGGCGAGAAAGAGTCCTGGAGTTACACATGTCTAGAGCCCACAGGAAGGAGTCCCCAGGGGAAGCAGCCTGACTCCTCAGGCCCTGGCAGGCGAGGGATGGGCCCAGGAATACCCTCTCGCTGATAAATGCTCGATCTGTGATGGTGAACTTGTTAGAATTTTCATTGATAACAAACAGCCCCCTGGAGCATGCGTACCATAGTTCATCACTGCTGTACCAAGTTACACGTTTCTTGTTGTTTTACTTTGTAGGCAATCATGATGTGCAAAATAGATATGAAGTAGTTTTAGTTGCATGTTTGTAGCTTGCTCAAAGCAAGAATTGGTGTTCAGTTTGACCCTAGCATGCCCCAAAATGAACTTCTGGTTACAAATATTCTGGCTACGAAATGTGGGTTTTCATAGAAGCCATACACTGAAGACAGATTAAAGAATGTCCCTTGATAAAATGAGTGTTTTGAAAACATTTCTCATTGGGCGTGGTGGTGCATACCTATGATCCCAGTGCTTTGGAAGAGTGAGGTAGAAGGGCTGTGAGCTCAAGCCCGTCCTGAGCAACTTAATGACTTACAGACCCTATCTCAAAAGAAAACATTTTGAAAAAGCTGGGGCCATAGCCCAGTGCAAAGGCCCTGGTTAAATGCTCAGTTCTGTAAATGACAAAAATCAGTATGGTTCTGCCGTATAAAAAGTCCCTAGAAGTACCCTTTTACCATATGGCTGTTGAACGGTGTGAGTCTGATTTTACTGAGGTGAATACAATGAAATGAGGAGACTGAGGTTAAATAAACCTGGTTTCACAACCTGCTGAGGCCTTTTTCCAACCTATTATGGAATAAGTTACCTTTAAGTATTTATTTTTTCAACTGGGACTCATTCAGGTTTATTTTGATGATTAAGTAATACATCATTTGGTCAGGAAAGATAATTGTCAGCTATTGGCAATTTATAAACGCTGATTCCTTCCTCCCACAGCTTTGTATAGATATGTAAACTTATAGATGTTCTGCATCTGCACACCAAGCCTTATCTTTATGACTCACTTTAATATGCTAATCTTATCATGGGAAGGACAGTACATCCCTCCAATTATAGCTGCTCTAGTCTGTGTTAGTTCAAGTACCAGCAATTTAGGATGGATAGGAATCCGGTTGGAGAACCTATCAAACTAATAGATTTCCAGGCCCTGGGATTTAATTCTATGGATTTGGGGTAAGGCCAGGGAAGCTGCATTTTAAATGCAGATAGTCATGGTTGATGATGAAGATTAATAAATGGCAGTTTCTGGGAAGCAGAGAAAGGGATAAATCTGAGACCTCTTATGGTGATTTCATACCCTGCTTTGATTGGAAGCATGTCTGCCCAACAGTTCTATTTGTATCATTCATATTTGTGAATTATATTTGTAGTCAGATTGGAAGCAAATGGATTTCAGTCAATGTTGGGTTTTTTTTCTCACCCCTCTGTTGCTGTCCACAGTGTAACCACAGAAATAGAGGGTTCCATACAGCCCCCCAACCAGCTTCTTCTGGTGTGGAGTGAGCATTGATACCTAAGTCGTGTACCCAAAGTTTATAAAACCAGAGCAACTGTACTTGTTAGCAATAATGCAGTATATTTAATGATGGCAATACCACACAATCATGCCATTGAAGTATTTTATGTATTTATCTGATTCTGTCTTCTGCTGAATAAACATGTCATTATGTTATTTCCTTCATTCTCTGCATCTTACAATTACAGTGTTTCCACTAAGATTCATGTTGTTACCTATCCCAACTTCATTTTAGGGGAAAAATAATTTATCCTTTTATTTCTTCCTAGTCCTAGCTTTCTAGTTATTCATAACAAAGCTTGATATATAAGCTAGGCATGGAGAGCATAAAATATTTGGTTTGTGTGTAATGAATTATGTTTGGTGTAATGGAAACAGTTGAATTATGTTGAAACCTGTAATTCCAGCACTCTAGGAGGCTGAGGCAAAAAGATCACATGTTTGAGCCCAGCCTGGGCAATGTAGTGACTGGGTGAAATTCAGTCTCAAAATAAAAAGATAAAAATAAAAAGGGCTAAAGGTGTAGCTCAGTGTAAAGGCTGTGGGCTCAATCACTGTTGCTTTCCTGGCAAGTGCAAGGGCCTGAGTTCAACCCTCAGTTGGGGGGGGGGGGTTTGAGGGGAATCACTGTTGCTGGGGGAAAAATACATTTAGTTGTTTTGAAGTGCATCAGCATCTTGTTGGTGTTTTGCTTCTTTTGGAGGAGGGGGAGGAGGAGGAGGAAGCCAAAGACCCTGAGCCTTTCCTAGACACTTGTATGAGGTTTCCCTTTCTATACCCATAACCCTCAAGGAAGATGAAACTGATACCCCTGAGCTGCTCATCTCTGTTACTGTGTTAGAACCTCGGACAGCCTGGCTGCAAAAAGAGGCTCTCCAGGTGCAGGCAGAGTGGTAGAGATGAGTGGGTCTGGCCCTGGAGTCTGACCGCAAAAGCAGCCTCTTCTCTCCCTGTGCTGGCTGCTTCCCCAGCCACGCAGTGGGATATATAGCACAGGTATTTGTTCCTCATTACACCTCAGAAACATGAAGCCCCTTGTACTTGATGTTAGTGTAGCCTCAGAATTTTTGAGAAGATGCAAATGGACCAGAGATAAAGTGTGATCTTTAACTTGTTAACAAATATTTACTGTGTATCAAGTACCAGACCCAAGACACCGCCATCAGAGAGGCTCCCGGACTCTAACCTGTTCTTATCTATTGTCAGCCACACTGCTGCAAACTCTTCTTTTAAAGCATAAATGCCTGTGGATTTCAGTGCTGATGAGATTAATCAATTGTTGTCTTAGCTGTCACATTGCTGGTTTGGGCTACATGTTCCCATCACCATTCTATGGACCAGTTGAAAGTCTAAAACAACTTCTTCTGGGACTGTCAAGAAGTGCTCATTACATGTTTGTTGGTTTCTCTCTGAGGCGTTGGGAAAGAAAATTGTAACTTTACTGGTTTGGTGTCCTCACCTCTAACCAGAGATTTGGCTTACTGGTGACACAGTTTCCTTTTTGTGCTAAGGAGCACTAATTTAATTTCTTTTCAGTAGAAAAGTAGAGGCACTGGAAAAAACAAAGAAAGAGAAGGGAAGGGAACAAAAGGAAGGGAAGACAGAGGGAGAGAGAGAGGGGAGGAGAGAGAGACACAAACACAGACACAGACAGACAACAAGTGCGGAAACAGGAATACAGTTTGTGATCTTCCAGGGTCCCAATTTCCTGACTCCCTCTAGCCACTCTCACAATACACTAATACTAGCCAGCTTTTGCTTCTATCTTTATCCTGTGTGCTTTGGATTAAAAGGGGGAAGATTGTCTGCACTGTGGAAAATGAATCTTACAAAAAGATTGGGAGTCAAAAGATGACAACATGGGAGAAGGTTAAAGGGAATCATGATTTTGAAACTTTATAGATAAAAAGATCTTTGGAAATAAAATAGCCCAACAGAAAAGGACTTGCTCAAGGTCATGCAGCTGAAGTGCGAACAGAGCCCATTGTCTCTTGTCCAATCTGCCAGACGCAGACTGTTGGAGAGCAGAATACAGAAGCCGGCAGCAAACCCTAAAAGGGCTCTGAAATGTTCTACGGGCTTCCAGCAGTCACATAGTAGGACACCAGGATGCAGCAGTGCTATTCTGACTAAAGCCAAAAGATTCTTGCCAATTAAAATAGATAAGAGAATTTCTTTTTAAGCTGAGAGAGGAAGAGGGCTGTTCTCGTTTGCTCAGAGCACGTTTCCATGGGCTTGGGGTACAGTTCAGTGGTACAGCACTTGGCTATCACATGCACCACAAAAATAAGCGTTTTTCCTCTCTTATGTTATGAAAATGACTCAGCTATGCTATAATTCACTTTGGAGAGGAACTAAACATTTTTTCAAAGAGTACGAAGCAAAAGTCCCAGTATACACACCCCCCTTTTTGCTGGCTACCGTGTGTGTTCATCCCAGGCTGCATTTTCATGCAATGTGATGTGGCCTTGTGAAGCCACAGAAAAGTGTCCTGGGATTACTCAGCAGCCCCAGAAAGGCAAGCTTTGTGCTGAGTGAGAGTTGGACTGTCATTTCCTGCTTTGTAAATTGAATATGCTTTTTAGGGCTGTTTTATTTTTGTTCTTTTTTTTCTGTCTCTGTGTTAGAACAACTTCTGACTATTTGTAGAGCTCACTACCCCTAGATAATAAGACCACCGATTTCATAAAAAACAAAGCTGAATTCATTATCCAGAGATAGAAGATGCACATTCAGAATCAAGCGACCCAAGCTGATGGGTCTTCTTGTGTGAGTGTGGAGATTTCTGTGTAGCTCACCTAGGTGGTGATTTGACTCTGCTTGGGCTCTGATGGCAGAGCCACCTCTGGGCTGTGTTGAGCCCCTCCCTTGGATAAATTTGAGACCACTTTTGCATTAATGAAAGTGGTCAGGGGATGACTTGGAGAAAGCAGAGGCTCAGGAACAGACTGCAGAAGCAATAGAGTGGCACTGAAATGAAGCCAGGTGTGTTAGGACCCTTGAGACTTGGCTGATCCTGAGTGCCTTCCTGCTAACCAGGGTCGAGATAAACCAAAATCTTGACCTTTACATTTTTTCCTGTGAAGGTCTAGCGATTCTGGAGTGCTCTTTAGCTGCTACACACCAGAAGTTGCTTTTTTTTTTTTTTTTGCACAAAAGCACTATAAATTGCCTGGGAGACATATTTTTTTTTTTCCTAAACGGAAATACACTTCTAAGAGAATATCTTACCCTGTTTTGTTGTATATTTAATTTCTCAGTGTTTGTTTGTGTTTTTGACATGTTCAGGAAGCTAATTAAGAGCTGTCTGCCACATTTGAATGTTCTATTTTAAGATTTTTCTATTTGTAACGAATTTCTGATGATCTGCGGTTCTATTTTAGAAAATATTTGTCAAGGTCTTTCTTTTTTTTACTTTCAAAAGTTTAAATAATCTTACTCCAAGTCTACCAACGACCAGACAATTAAACAACGTCCTATGTTTTTCCTTCACGAGTTTCCCTTGCTCAGGGAGAAAAAATAGTAAGAATTGTGGTGATTAGTCATGGGGGTGTTTAGCTTACAAATGCAGCACTTCGGAGACACGTGTTACGCTTTTATGTACCAGGTCTGCAGACCAGGGCCTGCGGGAGGCGGCGCCTGTCCCAGAGGCCCCTGCGCGCACCCCAGAGGCCCCTTTGCCTGCCCCAGAGGCCCCTGCGCCCAAGGGCTGCTCAGGTCCCCAGTGGAGGCCATTTTCTTTCCTGAGAGCCAGGCTAGGAGGCTCCGCCCCCGTGCAGGCCGAGCAAGCGGCTGTTCTCTAAAATGAAAGCACTAACAGGAACTCAGCTGTTCAGGGTACAGCCTGTTCGTTACTTGTTTTTTGTTTTTGTTTTTGTTTTTTTCCTGAATACATTTAAAGCACAATTTTTCTAAACAGCATATTGTGGGTTTTGTCTGCAGCAGGGCAGGTGTGTGTTGGGGAGCTTTGCTATGTTACGTTATGGACAAGTCACGTGAGTGCTCCAGAGCAGGCAGCAGGGAACTCGAGACACAGGTTACTGCCAGAAAGCTACCTTCTGTTTAATCCAATTAATTTGGGGTGGAATTGGCAAAATGAACAAATTCAGTTCTTTCGTCTGTTTTCCCGCTTTCCAGCTATTTTTCTCATTGTTTCTCCTGTGTGTCTATCCACTACCAGCCTGGCCAGGGGTTCTGGGACCTTCCTAGCAGCAGAGCCCTGAGCCTCCTGTCGCTGTTGACTTGTTCCACACCTCGCCGAGCACTGTGCCTCCTGAACCCAGGGCAGAGGTGGTTTTCGCAACTCCAGGCCTCTTGGAGGCCTGCACGCCATGTCTGGCCTTGCTCCAAAGATTTGGGCACTAGCGGCCTGGCTTCGGACTGAGAGAAATGGGAGAGGAGGGTGTGTGTGTGTGTGTGTGTGTGTGTGTGGTGTGTGTACGTGAGAGTATGTATCTGGCTAAGTAAACATCCAGGGGCCCCTGCCCATTACCTGTGATCCATGAAAACAGACTGTGGAGGGGGAGGAGGAGGAGGGCAGGGTGGGGAAGTAGCACCCGAAGCCTTGCTCCAGGGTGTTCCTGCCTGAGCCAGGCTGTTCTCCAGGTTTGCAGTGCCCAGTTTGCCATCCCCAGAGGTCTCTGGTGCAGAGCTGTGCCAGCTCAGATTGGCCACCATTGTTCCATAGAACAGCTATGGAAAGTCCTTGAGGGTATGTGTGTCTTGGTGAACATGTTTTATTTGGGTCCGGCTTTGTTTTGAAACCCTGCCAGTTTGGTAGTCCAGGCTCTATTCCTGTGATGCGTTTTGCCATTTTTACATTTATATGGCACAGTTACGGAGATGGTGATGTCAACTCAGAATATCCTGACCCAGAAAGGAGCTACCAAGAAGAGCCAATGCACTGCTCAGCAATGATTGCTTCCCCCCTTAATACCTGCTAACATTGATTGTGGGACTCTTGGTGTTTTTGTCTGTCTTCTTTGTTTGGTTTTTGAGGCTGAGTCTCACTATATAATTCAGGCTGGCCTTGAACTCACTGTGTAGCCCAGGCTGGCCTCAAACTCAGGATAATTCTCTAGCCTCAGCCTGCCAAGTGCTGCAATTATGGGCATGCCCTCTGCACCTCAGTGGAGACTTTTTTGAGGAGAGGGACTGGGTGATGATAAATCTAATTTTATGAAGTGCTAAATAGGAGTTGAACATCATCTTTCTGAATCCTGAGCAGAGCCCATTATTAAAGAGACTAAAACAAAATGAAGTGTTTGCTGTCTGTACTTTGTGCCTCAGGATTCCAGTACAGAGAAATTTTCGTAATGGGAATAAATATACTGAAGGGATTTAGAAGAAATAATGTCACCCATATTCCTTATTAAGGCGTCTTCTGTCTGTCCTCCATAAAGATCTATCTGTGATGGTTTTAAGATCTTGTGTAGCAACACCTGATTGTTGAAATTTTAGGATGCCGAATTGCTGTACAGAGATTGAAATTTGAGAGGTAAAACAAAATCTGTCAGTGATTTATACTTAATTTTATAGATCAGGATCTAAAACTTAAAAGGGCATGGAAGTAATATGAACATTAAATGTGGGGTAGGTCTAAGAAGAAGAAACATTAGACCGCAACAAACTGGAGAGCATTGGCATTTTTAAAATACTGTGAGAGCCTAATGAGTGTAGGCTGCGTTCATCTGTAAGCTGTAACACCACTGGACTCAATGCACTAGCCAGGGCTCCCACCGTGCCACCCTGCGCAGTCTGCACTCAGAAAGTGTTGGGCTTGAAGCTGTCATAAGAGCCCAGCCCAAGGAAGAGTAATGGCCATTGAACCATCTATGGCACAGCATATAAATCAGCCACTGAAGATACGAACCATGTGCATCTCATATGAGCTGGGTCAGTGGGCTCAGCAGGCTCAGCAGCAGCAGCGGAGAGAAAGAGGCATCAGGCGTAGCATATTTGGTTTACCAGTCCCAGAATGGAACAGGAAGAACCCATCAAAGGAAGCTCCTCTGTAGGCACATCACACCCAAGGCAGCCAAATGAACCAAGCTTGTGGAGGCTAAAATGGATGACATCAGGCTGGGTGACAGCCGGCCCACCCTGACGGGCCATACCTATAGTGTTGATCCACTTGGTCCAAGAATGGTTCTGCAGTGCCAAACAGCATACCCAGACTGGAGCAGCGTGAGAACTATTGTCTCCCTCTGCATTGACATTTCATTGACCTTCTGCATTCCCTTTAATTTACCATACTTTCCCCTTTTGTCTGGCATCTCTTTAACCACTCCCATTGTCCTCTGGGTGCTAAGTGAGTCGTAAAGTCTCTGAAGCACTTAGTACAGGGCTTGACCCATGTAGAAAATGCTCAGAAAACATTAGCTTTTGTTATCATTGGTGTGGTCACCTCCTTTATCACTCTGATCACTGCACCAGAGGCAAGGGAACTTAGTTTCTTCAAACTCTGTGGCGGCCTCAGCCCTCTCTGCCTTGACAAATGTGAAGATGGACTACACATACCACACCTTTTAGACTCTGTCCTGTTTACCTCACCCATTTTTATTATAAGAGGCTTTTCTTGGTATCCTGGCAATGAAGAGAAACAAGTTTCTGCCATTGTGAGATTGTGAGGCTTTGGCCATATAGGATGGCCTCCAGGACAGGCAGCAATTCTAGGACTTCCTTCCAGGGCAGCCTCACCAGTGCAAAGCAATCACAGTGCTGCAGGGAGGTCATAATGTTTACCGCAGAAAGCATGATCCTTGGACTGGTGATCAGGAATCAGGGCATGATGTGGAAGCCCACTGTAAATGCTGAGTCTCGAACTAACCCAGACTGTTGTGTCCAGAAATGCACCTAAGATGCCCCCAGCCTCACATACATTGCCATTTTCAGAGCACTGCTCTAGGGACTGTCTTGCCACCCAGAGACAGATGTATGCAAATTGACCCATGTGAGATTGATAACTTGCTGACTAGGAGGTATCTGGAGATAGTCTTAAGAGATGTTGATGGGTTGTGTCTTTTGCATTCTGCCATAGAAATATATGGTAGAGTGACCTTAACCACCATAAGAATCTGGTTCTGAAAGACTATTACAATTGGCCTTCAAAGCAGGAAAATTCCTGCCTTTGAAAGAAAACTTGTGTGTCAGGTGTGACAAAAATAATTTTAATGTGAGACTTTAATGGAGAAACATGAGTAGGTGCTACAATGAGATTGTGATCTACTCTCAGTGAACATACATGATCCTAGTGGACCCCATGACATTGGAGGTGTAACAAAACTTTCTCAGGGTTAAATGTGGCCTGCTTCTAAGGAAGCATTTCAAGGGCCAGTGATAACTCAGTGGCACAAACACCTGCCCATCAGTGCAAGGTCCCAAGTTTGATTCCCAGCACCAAAAACCAATAACAAAAAGGAAGCATTCTGAAAGAGAGAAATAATCCCATTCTTCCATGGGGACTTGTTGTCTGGACTAGAAGCTACTAGGCTGGCGAGGACAAAAGGTCCACAGTGTGGTAGGAAATCCTAGCTTAGTATCAAATTAATCCAACTTAGAAAATGAACTAAATCTTTTCAGCCCTTCAAAATTCTTGTCTACATTTTAAAGGTAACAGTCTAATTAGACTTTTGTTGGTTTAGGGTTTTGTTTTTTCCTATGTGTAGCACTTTTCAGGTGGCTTTTACCTGAACACTTAGTGCTCTGAGGTTCCTTGACAGAACAAGCCTTGAGACTTCCTGGAATCTTGAAATGGAGCACCACTCGCTCCCTCTTTTTTTTTCCTTCTCTTCCTGCCCTTGTTGTGGAACAGCTTGGAGTTTATCTCTCCTGTTCCTCCACATAAGTTATTGCCATGTGGTCTGTAATGGGCCAAATGGTGCCCCTCCCCCACAGAAGATGCAATGTGTGGGTATGACCTTATTAAGAAAAAGGGTCTTTACAGATGTAATTAAATTGCTTGAGGTGAAATCATCCTGGATTATCAGGAAAGCCATAAGTCCAATGACAAGTGTCCTTATAATACAGACTGAATCTTAGGATACTCAGGCATAATCCCAGTACTCTGGGAGGCTGAGTCAGAAGGATTAGAGATTTGAGCCCAGCCTGAGCAAGTTAGCGAAACCCTATCTCAAAATTAAATATATGTGTATTGTTACGGTTTGTATACATTTGCCCCCCCAAAGCCTCATGCAGTCTTGGGGTGGTTTCTGGAGTTTGTGATTGATTATTGTGGGTGTGGGTATTGCACCTGCCCTGGGGCAGGTAATTTGCATTACAGTGTAAGGTGGGGAGAGAAGCTAGCTGCTTGAGCTGCGGTTACCCTGCTCATGGCTCTTTGCCACCACCATGCAAGGTTGCCCTCTGCCGTGTGCTTTGGAGCCAGCTGAGTACGAACTGAAACCTCCAGAAACTGTGAGCTAAATAAACCTTTCCTTCCTTCATTTTGAGTGTCAAGTATTTGTCC